>JAODUG010004960.1:0-10279 GCA_027564795.1 Aphredoderus sayanus
AAGAAGAAGAAGAAGAATAACAAGAATAATAAGAATAAAACATTTAATTTGTAAAGCACTTTACATTAAAATAAATCCCAAAGTGCTAGTGCATTTAGCCAATCAGTAACCAGCAGTGTTATACAGTGGTTAAATCACTGGTTTGATTAATTAATTTCTTTAAAAGATTTTTTACATTGTGCCCACTGCCCACGGTACCCATCAGTCAGAGAGTGCACGTGTCCTCTTGCATTCAGTGTAAACAGTGTGAACCCAGAGACAAGTCACTCAGCACTGACTCTTTTCCTCTCCTTCCGTTTCCACTACAGCTGATATTCTCTCCATCGTATCGTCTCGGACCCAAAGGTCAGACGTGGCATCTTCATCACTACTGCTGCTGGAGGTGTGGCCAAGACCTGGGCACGCCCTGCTGCTGCCAACACACACGCACACACACTATATAGATAGACTGTAGAAACACGTAGACATTTGAGAGACAGGAGAAACAGTAGAGTTAAGGTACACAGTTGAGACAATAGACAGCAGATACATTAGTGTAGAACCATCAGAGCTATAGAGACAGAAAGGGTATGGTTAAGCCTAAATCAGACACATACTGTATTACTAACATTGCAAATCATTCATCTCAACTGGCCACATCTGAAATCATATACTATCTAGAATCTCTGTCACTCTTTATCAATTCATTTCTCTAATTCTTTCCTGCATGTATTATTTCAGTTTGGACATTTAGCAGACATTTGTATCCAGAGTGATGTTTAAAGTCGAAGCAATTATTAAGTGTTAATGCCTACTGTACAGGTAGGTAGGCCTTTACTAGAGCTCAATCCTACAACCTTTCTGCTGGAATGTTGGAAAGCCCACTAGACTTGCCTGCCCCTAATACAGCATGACTAAGTTAAGTGTGCTAACAGGCTTTGTGATGCTCATGTATATTTTAGAATATATTTACAGTATTAGTCAGAAAGTGGTGGATCATAGTGTTTAACATTTAGTTTGATTAAGAACAAATGTTTATAGACAACTTTGTCATGAGGAAGATTATGTTTTATAATCTGCAAATTTGAACATTTGAGAAATTAGAACATAGTTTGATGTTTTTAAGTGTTTCCTAAACAAAACTGTTGGTTCTAGATATTCTGCTGTTTGGTTTGATATAAACATGATTAAACTGGAATAATCATTGTTGAAAATATTTAATGTTTAATTATAAAATGTTAATTTCCAAATGTTCTGCATATAAATCCACAGAATACTGGAAAACAATCAGTTTCTATTTTTAGCCGTGTGTTTGTGTATGTGTGTCTGACTTACTGATTTCTGCCAAGAATGCTAAATATTTCCTAAACAGTGATGTCACCCGGATGAAGTCTGACAGCCTTTTCCTGGAATGCTAAAGGAAAACTAGATTTGGATATTTTTATCCCAAAATGAGACTGGTGGCGCCGGAATTTATTTTCCTAATGACAGAATTTCACCTGGGTTCATTTTTTATGTAGACTTATTATTATGTATTAATAATAATAACAATAATACCATTCTGAATTTCGTTTTAAGTTTTCAAAAAACACATTTGCAATGAGATTAAAATAGCTTTTTACAATTTAAGACGGCAAATAAAAATTTGGAAGTGACCGCAAGACGTATCTCCTGTGGTGGAGATAAACGTTGGTTGCCTATAGGCCTACTTTTAAAGGAATTTTTGTGCCATTCGCTGGAATTACTCGTGATTTCAACCAATGTTACATAAATGTTCTGGTTTGAGAACGCATGCTCCTCCTCCCTCACCTGAGTACTTGTTGTCTTTCATTCCTCTTTGCTCGTCCTCCCAGTCTACATAACAGGCTCACGACATTCTGTACCTATATAGCCATGGACCCACATGTTTGTAGATAGTTGGTGCATTTAATAGCCTATAGGCTAATTAAATAAATAAATACATAGTCTGTAACACACCATTCAACACACCAACTTCAACTGCACATAATTGTAATTTGTTTTGTCGTTTTCTATTTTTATTTTGGTTTTGTAACAGGCACACTCATGCGTGTTGTTTGATTGACTAATCTGGTGATTTTATGTGGGCGTGTGCACAAATTGTCTCTGATATGACATGTCACTATGACATGACCTGACCAATGTTACTCACCTCCAAGTTAAAAGAACACATGCTGATCATCATCCTAAAAGCATCCTAAAACACAATGCTTTGGTGGCACTTTAAAATCATAATTCACTGCATTAATTTGCACGACGTTGTCACAGCATTTCAAAACATACCGTAATTGGCCTCAGTTCTTAGAAGCAATTGTTGTAATTTAGTGTGGTAATCCCACATATGGAGTTGAATTTGGCATTTTTTTAACGGTCCGTAAATCTTCTGTCTGTAAACCATGTTGTCATTAATTGTCGATTCGTCGTTATTTATGTCGTTAATATACAATTGCAATGTAATGCTTTAGCTCAAATACAGCTTTGTGTAATACAGTTGTCTTTTTATATCTAAATAAAAACGTTGCTCGGTGTAGAATAGAGGGACAGGGGCACTTTAAGTAATGACACACTGCGGCACCATAATGTATTAATCATCATCAATAAATCAACTTTATCTTAAGGAACGTGAGTTTACTCTGAGTCTCTATCTTTAGTCGGCAGTTATAAAGCGTTCAAGGCCCCTCCCCTTTAAGGAAGATTAATAGCTCTTGCGTAATTTGGCACAAAACACTTTGACCCAGTACAAATATGTGTCCCGGCGGATCAATCGGTCCTTCTGACAGATAGACAGAGAGCAAGGGAAGCAAGGGAAGAGAGGTAAGATATGTCTCTCTCTCTCTCTCTCTCTCTCTCTCTCTCGTTCTCTCTCGCTCTCTCTCGCTCTCTCTCGCTCTCTCGCTCTCTCTCGCTCTCTCTCTCTCTCTCTCTCTCTCTCTTTCTCTCTCACACACACACACACACACACACAGAGACACACAAACACAAACAAAAATACGCGCGCCTGCATGCACTACACTGCCTTATTCAAGGTACATTTGCGCGTATACGTGGCTTTTAAATTGTGTAGGCCTGGTGCATTGCAGTAGCAGACCATAGACAAACAAAGCAGTTCGAGTAATTTCTGGTATTGACGTCATAGGCTAGGGCCTAGGCTTCTGCAAAATTATTTATTTGACTTTGTTTAGCTGATATACTATAATAGCACAGTGTAGACTTTCCACCTGCTTCCTGTACTCTGATTCATCACATCCAGTAATCAAGGACAGGACAGATTTTTACATGACAGCCAATTTCATAATTGTGCCTGGCACGAAGGGTACAGGCGTTGGTCATTGGACTGACAGTATTTTATATGTAAATTATTTGTGTAATGCATAAGGCCTGGTCATTTGAAAGGATGTCCTCTGTACATCTGTTACAGTGGTTAGCCAACTGTACAGAGTCTAATAACTTTATGACAGGTGTGATGATTGTAGTTAGAAAAGCAGGAGGGAGGTTCAGCTATGAAAAGCTGACTGATATCAGTAAAGATAGTCAGCTGTGCTGATGTGCCTTATGGGCCCATCCGGGTATTTTTTCCAGACATGTTGTCATATGTGGACCAATTCTCATGTGTAATAGCATATTACTTGTGCGTCCTGTGGCTGCTAACCTCATTTCCGACATAGTATTGAAACCTGTTGAGTTCATCAGTCAGATGTGTTATTATTGATAAAACTGCAGCTTCTGCCCTTGTGGAGTGATGAATGTGTTGTAGGCCTTGCCACACAATGTCAGGCATCAGCAGCAGTGGAATATTCCTCAATTTTGCCCACTTTAATGCATTTGCTTGGTTGTATACGTGAGCTATTCAAACATTGCTGCAGTGCTTGTGAAACTTTCTTGTATAATACAACCAGTGTCAACAGTGCTACAAGTACTTCGGTACCTGGTTCATCTCGAGGCTATAAAACCAACAGAATCTTAAGATGGGTGCTGGGCTGTGCGGCCTGCTCTTTTATGTCAACCACTCAAACTGCAGGAAGCAGCTGGCACTGATGTATTTGCATTCCCACACTGCCCCCACTGGTGGGGTGGGGGAACTACCGCTCAGGACACCATTAATACAGACTATTGAATAAAATACAGAAAATGTATAGATATATGCATTTCCTCTCCCCCCCCCCCCCTTTTTCACTGTGTTCTGACTGGGTCGTTGCAGGCTTTTAGGCACCATGGGCTTTCCACATAGGTCTTTCTGTGATTATGTGTTAGCTCTATAACCGCTTTCACTGCACATTTTGCTAATATTCTCTTCCTCTTCTTCACCTCCATGTGGAAAAGGTCTGCTGCATGTTTCTCGCCTGGCCAGACGGTCTATTGCATGATTCAACATCATGCAATATAACGTGCTCCTGACCTGACCTGCCCTGCACAGCACCAGTCCTTGACTGCATTATACAAACAAGGCCACCAGGTGGTGATCAACCACCCACTATGGCTTCTCTCTCTTGATCTCTATATCTCTAGCTCTCTCTCTCTCTCTCTCTCTCTCTCTCTCTCTCTCTCTCTCTCTCTCTCTCTAAATGACTTGCTAAAAGGTAAAAACGCTGCATTTGTGCCTTAAGGGAATGTGCTGATGGATGTGGCTAACATGCTAATGCTAACAGGAAGTGGGCTGGCTCTCACTGTCCTGGTCTTCCTTGCCACCTATTGGCTCAGGCCTGCAACACTCATCAGAGTCTACTACTGGTACACACACGCATACACACGCACACACACACACACACAAATGTACAGTCAGACAGTCTTTACAGGGTACTGCATGTAGCCAACCTCTCCTCTCCTCTCCGCAGGTACTGGAGGTGTAGGCTGGGACTTAAGGTCTCCACTGTGGAGTGTGGAGGTTACAGGTTCTCTTACTCCATGAGAGGAAGAGCAGGACAGGTCACCTCCTCCCTGCTCCTCCTGCATGGCTTCTCCGCCAACAAAGACATATGGTTCCCCCTACTGAAGGCACATGCACACGCCAGCATGCACAAAAACATGTGCACAAACACAATGTATATGTAGAAAGGTGATACTGGAATTGTACACTTTACACCCGTTAACTGTGTGTGTGCGTGTGCGTGTGTGTGCGTGTGTGTGTGCACGTGCGTGTGGGGTAGTTCTTGCCAAACACACTGCATGTGGTGTGTGTTGACATGCCGGGCCACGAAGGGACATCCCGCACTGGCCCAGAAGACTACAGCATAGAGGGACAAGTGAAGCGAGTCCACCAGGTCTGCCTGTCTAACTGTGCTAAGGCTTGTTTTTCTGTCTGTCCACCACGTCAGAGTTTTTTGTCAGTGAATTTAAATGATCCAGTAAATTCCATATAGTGTCACCAGATTGTTACATAATGTCATGTTCAATAAATGAATGCCCTCTGGGTTACAGTGATGCTACACACAGAATAACATGAAATAAATAATGTGTCTGTGTGTGCGTGTGTGTAGTTTGTCCAGGCAATTGGTCTTGACAGACATCGCTTCCACCTGGTGGGGACGTCGATGGGAGGAGCCGTAGCGGGCGTGTACGCAGCTCGACACCCCGACCATCTGTCTCACCTCACCCTCATTTGCCCTGCAGGTGCTATCATTGTACTATGGTAGTATTGCAGTGTAATGTTTTAGGAGACAATCAATTAATTTGAACTAACAATAGAGGAAAGCAAACAAACTGACCTGAAGCACACAGCTGGCCCAGATGCCAATAATGATTTTTATACAATATAGTTACGGTTTCCTAGTGAATTCAGCATTTTACCATACAGTAATCTCAGCACTCCTTAGCTTTTTCACCACCTTTTTCTGGACTCCACCTAGGCCTGGAGACGCCTAATGTCAGCCCATTTGTGAAAACCCTGAGGGAACTGGAGAGGAAAGAGAAGGAGAATAGGAGAGATAAGGCAGGGCAGGTGGTGCAGGATGTTCCGCTAATCCCCTCCACCCCCCAGCAGATGGAGGAGATGGTGAAGCTGTGCACACACACTCCCTACAAAATACCACAACAGGTAAACCACAAAACAGACAGACAGACAGACAGACAGACAGACAGACAGGTAAACATAGACAGGTTTACTAACAGATGTATTCTCAGGTCCTGCAGGGCATTGTTGACCTTAGAGTTCCTCACAACGATTTCTACAGAGAAGGTCAGTGTCCCTGCTTTTATTCATGTATAACATGTTTGCATCCATGTGTGAGTGTTTAATTTTAAAGTGTGTCAATGTCTGTGTGTGAGTCAGTTTTTATGGAGATTGTTGGTGAGGAGTCTCGACACGCTTTACAAGATAACATGCATTTGATCACAGTGCCCCTGTTGGTCATCTGGGGAAAACATGACCAGGTAAGGTATAGTCGCATCTATAATGTAATACAATATAATCAAATCTAAATCTAAATTTAATTTCATCCTGAAGGTTGTGGATGTTTCGGGGGGCTCCGTACTGCAAAAAGCCCTCCCAGGCTGCCAGGTAGCATTGTTGGATAACTGTGGTCACTCAGTGGCAATGGAGAGACCCAGGAAGACAGCCCAACTGATTCATAACTTCATGTCATCTGGACAGATAGACAATGGAAAGAAGCACTCTTGATGCCAACCAATATGATGCCATTCTCGCTCTCTGTCACTCTCACTCTTACTCTCTCTCTCTCTCTCACTTTCCCTCTCTTTGAGCACATAATTGGTCAAGTCAAGTTATAATTTATATTACCGGTCTCTTGTTGATTCCTTCCTTACTTTATTAATTAATTAATTTAATTGATAATTAATTAATTAATTAATTATTAATCTGAAAGTGTAGCCGCTATGTGCTGCTGACCCTGATGACGTTTGAATTTATGGTGACTATGAGCAGATCAGTGGCTCAAATAAACACTGAGCGTGAGTTTTCTTTTTTTTCTTCTTTTTTATTCAAAACAAAATACCTCAATACATTAAATTAATTCTTTGTTTTGTGGTTTATTCACATTTCTTCGTACGTTTACGCCGGGTGTATTGCCAGGATGTAGTCGCCAGGCGGCGATATTGTGATTATGAAACGATGATCCCTTTCCGTCAACAGAAACTACGCATGCGTGTATCTATGGGGAAACACATGGTCAGAGGACCCCATGTAGAGGACATAAAACAATTCTGGTATTATATTAGGTTTTAAATTTGTAAACAGAAAGCGTTTATGCCGTAGGTGAGTTTAATTGTAATTGCTGACATATTCAGAGCAACTGTAATAATATATGTTTAACTAAAATCAAGCGAAAACCTACTGTGCAGTACATAAGCTAAACACCCGCTCACTTAACAGAACTTCATTAGATTCATAGTCAATGCAGTTTGCCGGGATTTCCTACAAACTGACCTATGACAAGATTATATAATAACTGCAGATCATATTGTCCATAAAATAATTGGTACAAATGGGTATATAGATTTTATTAAAGAAGTAAGATAGTAGGCTACTACGTAGCATGTCTGATTAAAACAAGTCAACGTTGTATGACTAGCAGACATTCCCAGGCCAACAATGAAAGTACTGTCAAATACAAACATACACAACTATTAACAGCTCTGACTAAATTGTGCTTAATATGGGCCATGGTGAGTGTCATGATTTATCTAAAGCTTGCTTCTTATGCCTTTACGTGTGGTTTTCAGCAGGACTCCTATGTTGGTCTTCAGTACGATGAGTCCCAGTGACAAAACTCAATCTGCCACATTTGAGAGAGTAGTGCTGAAAAATGCTTCCACGTACCATTATCTGAAAATTAAACTGTAAGTAATCATACTACAGCACTAAAATGCGCATGTCAAGGCAAGGAAGGGGTGGCAGTGTGTGCAGGGTAAGATGCACTGTGTTCTAAAGGTATATAGGTCAACAATTTTCATTGAGTTGTCCTTGTGGTCCACAGTTGTGTGTGCATGTCTGTGCACTAAAGCTACTTTCTCTCCTGAATTGCTTTTAAGTGCTTTTAAGTGGACATTTTAAAAATGTGATTCTCTTAATATGAACAGTGTGTATTTGTGCTGAGTTTCTAACAATAAACAATATGTCAAAGTAATTATTTGATTTAATGGTTGGCCTAAATGGCAGACCAGGATACAGAGTGGATCTGGATAAGGTTATAAAATCAAACCATAAATAATTAGAACAAACACTTGGTCAACATGTTTAAAATATTATAATTTATTTTGACAGGAAATTGAAAGTAAAGAAGACTGTTTTTGTAATTGCAATCTAAAGTAGAATTTAAACTTGATTCCACAGTATGTTTTTTAAATTGTTTGTGTGCATGTAGCGTTTTGGAAGATGACAGGACAGAGGTCAGTGCAGTTGAACTGAAAGTTTTGATCATCTCTGGTCTCAAGAGTCTTCATGGAGAGGTAGTATCAATTAGCCTGTTGATAGTCCTACAGACAGACCAGTGCATATACCACGTGATACTTTATTATTATTAACCATTTGTGTGAATGTGCGTCAGGTTGGAGCCGCATTTCCTTTTGATGTGTTGAAGTACGATGCCGACAGTAAGACGGCCATACTCCGTGTTTACAACAGGTACGCCGTGTGTGTGCATGCGTGTGTGTGTGTGTGTGTGTGTGTGTATAATACACAATGTGAGATTGTCTGTATGTGTATACAGGGGTTTGGTGAGGTTGTGGAGCTCCCTGACTCTCCAGGGATCGTTTCAAGATCAGCTGTGTGCATTAAGAGTTCTGCAGGTCAGAATCTACTGTTAATCAGCATGACAATTGTCTGTGTATGATGCTTAGGCATGTAGCCTAAGCATCATGAAGGGAAGTTGTATTACATTGGTATGTTGCAGAATAATATCAATATTGCAGCCACTGTGTGCTGCAATAACCCCCGTTGGTTATTCAGAATAAAAGCAAGAGGATGGCAGCATGTTTTTCAGAATAAAAGTGGCACCACAAAATTGATAAGAAGAGGTTGTTTTGTTGTGGGATAACAGCAGCAGTGTGTCTCCAAATTAAAACTGAGCTCACAGCAGTATGTTTCCCTGTCTTCAGGTCTCTCCCTTCCTGTTGGCGCTGACAGGAAACAGCAGAGAGCTGGCCCTGGTCTAATACGTAGACACATATACAACACACACAGCATAGGGCCACTACAAATATTCCACGTTAAGCACACACTCAGGCGGACTATGGTGTCGCTGTGGAGACCCGTTCAGTTCAGTAAAAGCATTGTGGCGGGCGGCCTCCCCCCCCTCCCCCCAGCCCGCCGCCTGCTCCACGTGGGGGAGCGGGCCTCCGTGACGCGGACCTTCTCCGCCCAGGACCTGCTGCTGTTCGCCCAGCTGACGGGCGACGCCAACCCCCTCCACCAGGACTCCTCCTACGCCCGGGCCTCCTCCTTCCAGGGGCCGCTGGTGCACGGCGTGCTGGTGAACGGCCTGGTGTCGGCCCTGCTGGGCACCCGCCTGCCGGGCGGCGGCACGGTGCTGCTGCACCAGGAGATCCGCTTTCCCGCCCCGCTGTACGTGGGCGAGGAGGTGACGGCGGAGGCAGAGGTGATGAGGATCAAGAGGAACTTTGCGTTCCTGGCCGTCCGCTGCTGTGCCCAGGACAAGGTGGTGATGGAGGGAGACGTCGTCGTCATGGTGCCCAGAGAAGCCCTGACGCCATGAGCGGGTGGGGAGGAGGTGTTGTGAAATGCTTGTCATTGGTGTGCATGGAAACCAACATCATGTTTAACCCTCCCGCTATCCTTTGGGTCAAAATGACCCAGTGCATTATTATTCTTTTGTGCCAGTAGAGGGCGCCAACCACAACATAAACATATGACGTGCTGCGGTTGGCACCCTCTGCTGGTAGTAGAAACCCTAGGAGAGTGGGAGGGTTAAACTGTTTCAGAAAGGCTTTCATTTACTTTGAACAGTGAATAGAGCCTGCCATGTGTTTTTCTGGATACATTACGTTATATTACGTTATATTTACACAAGACAAAAATATTATTCTGTTGTGTTGCAGTACTACCCTTTTGGAAAATTGAAATAAACTTAATTTCAGTTTGGGAGCATAGTGTCCATATTATTTTCACTTCCTAATAATTATTGGAAACTTTAATTTGGGGGAAAGCGTTGTTGGTGTTTAATTTCAAGTTGTTTTAGATTTTTTTAAACGTGAGTGTGTGTTTACATAATCACAATAAATTGTATCAAGATGTCTTAACCCTCGTAATGTACTCCGGGTCAGAATGACCCAAATCACTAGCTCTTGTGGCAGATAGAAGGCGCTAAATCTA
>JAODUG010004962.1:0-10275 GCA_027564795.1 Aphredoderus sayanus
TCCTTGGGCAAGATGTCTAACCCCAATTGCCCCCAGTGGTTGGGTGCTCCTTGCATGGCTTGCACCACCATCGGTGTATGAATGTGTGTGTGAATGGTGAATGTGAGGTAATAATGTACAGCGCTTTGAGTGGCCGATAGGTTAGAAAAGCGCTATATAAATGCAGTCCATTTACATAGGCCTAAATCTGGGTTTGCATGTGATGTCTGGACTCTGGACGTTTAGGCACACTACAAACTCAAGCAGTCTACTGTAGCCTACATATTTCTGAGATGAAGAAGCAACTGCACTGACGGTGTTATCGACTATAACGATGATGTCACCCTCCCCCGACAGTAGCCTATAGGAAAAACTTTCTTATGTAGGTTGCCTCCACGTCAAGGGAACTCTGTAGAATCACCTGCCACATGACAAAATCACATATGGTTTAGGTCTATATATCAGTGCACAAATTGAAATTATGCGCGCTGATATATAGACCTAAACTATATCACTGTGATCTTGACAAATCCTCGAATTAAATTAACTACCTACTTTGATACTTTGAACTACATACTTTGATACCCACTGGCAAAACTAGTACTGTAAATTGTAGGCTACTGTAAATGTGTAAATGAGGGCGAGTTTGTACGTGGTTTATCTACAGTATTTAGGATACCTTAAAATTGAAGTGCTTTGACATTTTCTTGTGGGGGCAGTGTTATGTGGTGTATCTCATCTTGTTTATTATCTAAACATAACAAACACTTACTAATAGCGTGTAGTTATTGACACGTTCTCATAAAATGAGTGTTCCTTTTTAATAAAATATTTAATATGAACTTAATATTTCGTATGAAACTGCAGTAATTGTAATAAATATCTCTGAAATAGTGTCTGCATCTTTCATTAAAAGCAGATGCCAAGAAAAAAACAGACATGTTGGCTGACATCATTTAATTTAAACTCTGGATTGCACACAGGGCACACTACAAACATGCACACAAAAGTTACATCTATTGAATGTAAAAAATAATACTTTACAATGGTATATTTCATTCTCACAGCCATTACAAAATACAAGGAAGCAGTTCATATATATATATATATTCATGTACTGTACGCAGTGATGTATCTAACTAAATGAAATAACATACTGTATGTTAGGTACTCAATGTTAATTTTTTAAAATTTAAACTGTTTTCAATTGTTACCTGCATTACCTTTACATATTTGTAACTGCTGTTACAGTAACAATATGTAATAACAGTGAATATATACTAAAATGCCTAATTCCAATCCAAGTAAAACAGAAATGATTAGAAACTGAATCAGATACAACTTCATACTAACATTGTGTCGTACAGTGTATATATGTGTATATTCAGCAGTGTGCCGTACACAGTGTGAGAGAGGAGTGATGTTAGTAGATCTGGAAATGGGCTGATGTAGTTCCGTCCTTCCAGCAGCGCTGGGTCTCGAGGACAGCTGATCGACAGAGGGGACATGTTCTTTCACGGTCAAACCACAGACACAGACAGTCCTCACAGAACACATGCTGGAGTGACAGACAAACAGATGTACATTTACCATATATTTTGTGCATTCTAAATACATCTGCCTTGTGATTCCGAAATTACTTCGCCCTAGATAATATTTACTTTAATGCCTATTCTCAGGTAAACACACAGTTGTTTATAGAACATTATGTCAAAATGTAACTTACAAATACAAAAAACAAAATGTTATTCTCATTTTGTATGACTAGTAGTATTTATCTATTGTAGAATAGCTGCAGAAATAGCTGGTATAGTCATGGCTTACTTTGGTAGTCTAACTATAAATGTCTACATAAAATGGGATAATTACAGTTAAATATTGTTGTATACAATTGTTCTACAGCGATTCTTACTTGTGGACAGATATTTATGTCAACTGTAATTGTGTAAATTCTTCTCACAGAGCAGTCATACATACAGTACTACAGAGTTGAACTTACTGTACCTGGCAGAGAAGTGCTACTGGGTCTCTGAAATCAGTTTGACAAATGGCACAGATGTCCCCTGCTTCGCTGCACTGCTGAGTGCTGGCCCTCACACCATAAGTCTGAAGAAGACACAGTGAGTTATACTACTTATTATGCAAATATTGGATGCTTATGCAGATCATATGGCCACTCATTTAGAAAGTGCTTCCTACAATACAGTATATCTCCACACACTGAGTTTTGAAACCCTTGACCCTCCTGTTGTCCACAGGTTTTAAACGCACTACCTTCTTGCACCAGCAGATGGCGCCACCTGCTTATGTTTTGATAGCTTACATAGACATATGTCTGTGTAAGCTGTAGAATACTACCCTACCAGTGGATACATCATTTAATAGAGATGTTTTCAGAAACAATGGAAGTTATGTTATTTTTAATTAATATTTAGTTTCTGTCAAATGCCCTCGTCATCATAAATCTGGCAAGAGCAAGCTATCATGCTCTGCCATGCTGACATATAAACATAACTTATTGTGCAAATATATTTAATGTTCTACTGTTGGTCTATTTAAAGCTTGGGAACACCAGTACATACTAACGGAAATTAAAAAATTATATTATCCTATAAAGAGTTACTCTATGCAGCTTTGCAATAGTGAAGAATACATTCACCAGAGATATAACTTCATAAACATACTCATCTGGTGCAAGTTGACACAACCTATCACCATATCTGACCTGAGAGCTGCAGAGGATGATCAAGGCCTTTCGTATGGCTGACAGACGACTGCAGATGTCAAAGGACTGCAATAGAAGACCAAATCTTACTACTTTGTCATTGAAACAGATCTTAATCTAAAGCAGAAGCTTACAACTTTATTCATACAGACAGAATATATATGACCACACGAGGGTAGTATTACACTAGATGTATTGCAATTAAACACAATAAAAAGGTGAAGTAAGCTATGCTGGGGAAAGTGTTGATTTAGTTCATATATTGATGTGTTGTGTGGTCCAGTCTGCACCACTACTGTTCCCAGAGCCAGGGGAGGAACACCGGATTATTTCTAAGTACACAAACAGAATAGACAGCTGGAGGACCATGAAGAGATATTCACTAAATTTGTCAAAACGTGTATTTGGAAAGAATCGCTTAACGCACCTTTAGGTGTCTCACACACACTGATGGCCCTTTTCCATTACATGTGCTGGCTTAGATTGGCTGGACTGGGCATGAGCACATGAGCAGCCCAGTGCAGTTGCATTTCCATGCTACCCACAGGTTTTACTGTATTGTGCTCATTATTCTTAGTCTATTCTTGTTAGTGTTTTGTCATTTCTCTCAGCACGTAGTTCATTTATGTAATTTTTACACAGCCATTAAGTGGTCTACTTAAAAATATTACTTAACCCTCCTGCTGTCCTCTGGGTCAAACTGACCCAAATCACTACCATTTTGTGGCAGATAGAAGCCCATCCTAATTCTACAGCTTACACACACATATGATGTACACTGCTGGAGAAGCAAGGCCAGCACGAGGTGGAGGAGTGGATGCCTAAGAACACAAAAGCTCCTCCACCTGGCTGACCACGGTGGCCTTACTGTCCACTCTCCTCCACCTGGCTGACCACGGTGGCCTTACTGTCCACTCTCCTCCACCTGGCTAACCATGGTGGCCTTACTGTCCACTCTCCTCCACCTGGCTGACCACGGTAAAAAGAACTACACAATCAGGTGGCGCCATCTGCTGGCACAGCCACATAGTGCGTTTGAAACTCGAGGACAATAGGAGGGTTAAAATACCTGTCAATATGTAAATGCAATTACAAATAATAGTAGTAAAAATAATTAGTAATAAGTAACCACAAGCCAGGAACGCCCATAACCTCTCTCTGTTGTGTTGTCCAGGTGAACACAGGGTAAGACTAAAGCCACATTCAAATTCATTTCATGCACTTTGTTACATCGTGCCAGATGTCACACATTACAAGGAAGAGCATCCCAACGGAGTGGAATGGGAAGGCCCCCTAGCAGCTGAAGTCTCCGTTGAGAAACAGTTCCCTCATGCGTTCAACATGTTTAAACGTTGGATCAGCTTCGCTGAGGCACAATCTATTCATATAACCAACTTACCAAATCACAGCAAAACATCTAAATAGAACTTGCTATATTTTACAATATTGTAGTTTTCTGTAATATTTACTGACTGATTTTAAATTAATTGCTTTTAAATTAATTGCTGTCATCTATAACCACTGTATCATGCTACTTGGTCACATTAAATTAATAGAATTATTATAAAAGCATCGAAATGAAGACACAGAACAACCACGAGCCCTCCATCTTTGTGTGTTGCAATGACTTGTCTACCTCAATTAGTGGAATGAGAGTGCAGTGCACCTTATGACCTATGTTGTAATGTGAACAAGGATCAAGAGGAAAACTCCTATATTTATGGTTCGTGCAATTCAGCAAGATGTTGGCATGATAGAATACAGAAATAGCAGTAGACATATTGTGTGTTTTCGCCTAGTCATGGTTTCTAGCCTCGTTACCAGGGAGAGTAGGCAGAATGACTGGATTGATAATGCTGTTATCAATTCCAAGAATAGTGCTGTGCGGTTTTTCATGTGTGTCATTCAAGTTTAAACATTTACTGATCTATGTTCCCCTTTGTTATTCTCATGCAGAAATAACTGCACTTATTATGAAACATACTCTAACAGGTTCCATGGTATTAATGAGCAACATATGACCACCAGTAATCCAGTCTCTATTTTGGTCCCTTATTCACGTCACTTTACAACTTGTTATGCAATGTTAGAGTGGAGCTTAGGGTAGAAAGGTGGTGGCTTCTACTTTTGCCAACAGTACTGACAGTACACACTCACAAATGTGAAGTAGTACTGCTTTCAGTACCATGTTTAAGCCTTTTCAATAAAGGGGCCATTCAATGGCACCCTATGGCCAACAAGGGCCATAGGCTACTAGGCAAACCATTGCAACACTATCAATGCCACAATAGTTTAACAAAACCTCCAATCCAGTCTAAGACTCATGGAGAAAGAAGTAATATAGGCAGGCTACAGGCTTTTACCCAACTCCAACACTTCTGATCACTTTGCCTGTTACTGTTACCAGATACTCCGTGGAACATTCTCAACAGTCAGGATAACATCCATGCTTACAGAGGACTACATATCCTTCATTGCTGGTGTTTGAAAGGAAACATATGCAGACGTTGTAGTTAAATGTTTTATTTATCTAAGGATAGGCCACAGGGTCTTGGCCTTAAGACGTCCACAAAAATGTTTAATGTAAATAGTCATTTGGGGTACGCTGTGTAGATTTATAGATCTATTGCAGGTCTTTTTCAATATGCCTATAAAGACCGATTGCACGGTGATGTTAAAAATAAAAATGCAATCAAAGAATGGACTTTTGAAGAAATGCTTTTTCCTGACTAGGCTACTGAGTGCCACTGAAGATTGAGATATGAATAAGAAGTTGACTGTAACTACTCATCACTCACACTGAAAAGATACAGTAGCCAGCTGAGCTACTGGTACCGGAGAATGCTACACAGTGATGGTGTTGCCTACCGACAGCTCTAAAACGCACACTAGATTGGTAAAGTGTTTGGGTAAACAGGATGACTGAAAATGTAATTATAGACTGAAATATTAGCCCTTTTAAATAATAAACCTATTGTCAAGCCATATTTGTTGAACCAATCTGTCGTCTCAGTCTCTGAATTCTGACTGAAAAAGTTCAGCACAGTCTCTCTGTATGATCAGTGGATACACACCAATCGACTTCAAAATAAAAGCTCCACAAATGTATCATCTATTGAAAATAATGATTTCACTTTCAATTACAGATTATTATTTAGAATGCAGGCAGTACAGAATATTAAACCCATTAAATTATATATTTGTCATATATTCAATGTAAATAACTTAACTATAACTAAGGGTTATTTACAATAGTTGATATAATAGACACTAGTGTCTAGTCTATTGCCCAAATCTATATAGCCTAGGCTACATAGAAACTCAAAATGTATTTCTACCTCGTTCTCAGAGAAATACAATGTGATAGCCTATAGCCTGTTTTGTAGCTGCTATAGTCTACTGACAATCAACAAACAGAAAAGGGAGACTTATTATTAGTATTAATCCTGCTGTATATATATTGCAGTAACATAATGATTTTAAAAAACACAAACAAAATCCTTGACCGCAGATACGAGCTACCTGGCTAGAAATATGTTCACCCAATAATAGAAATCAGCATTTAGACTTGAAAGAAATAATTATTTGACACGATAATGACATATCGTGATTATTATTGATAGACTGATATATAACATTTTTTATTGTGATAACGTTTTTGGCCATATCGCCCAGCCCTACTGAAGCATGTCAGATTGAGACCTCAAGGAACTATGTAAACATGTGGAAAAGAAAGACAATTTTAAATACAGAATACACTACTTGTCCCTAAAGTGATCATTTCCTTTAGGGACTGCAGCGGTATTGTTGGGCAGAGGGAACCTCTCGGCACACAGTGGAGTTTGTACCAATGCACGTGTGGATTTCCCATAAACACACAGCAGTTTAAAGTGACGCAAACAGATTTGTAGTGACTCAACTCACAATACTTTGATCGATGTTGGACAGCCAAACAAGCCGTCGGCATTGTGAATTTGGCTTTAGGTACTGTACATTTGTGGAAGTTCTCTGAATAAAACTGTCAGTCAGCTACATACGAAACGTCTAAAACAAACTGCACTTCAAAAACAAACACTTCACTCAGCACTGGATCAGTGCTTACTTTGCAGAGGCTGTAGATGATAATAAGCATGGCTCCCAGGAAGTAACTGGACATGGGGTCTTCTCCGATTATGTACTTGTACCACAGCTGGATGGGCACCAAGGCACGGAACAATTGGCTGAACTCCTCAATCAGCAAGTAGACTTTACCCTGCAAAAAACACACACATTAGAATCACTTTTAATAGCAGTACCTGCTGCTGCAGCACGCTTGCATGTATGTGCAACAATGCTTGAGACAACTATTTCAGTTCTTGAAAGCACCTCAGAATGATACAGGGATCCCATTAATTACTATCATACGTGTCCAGATGTTGACTAAGGTAAGAAGAGCTAAGCAGCCTCTAGGCACTGTTATATCTAGTCTAGAGAAATGTGGTGTTAATATCTTGGACATGGCATGCCTCCGGCACAAACATGGCTGACGTCCAGACCACCATGGTACATGGTACAGCAATTTCAACTCCCTGTGTGGAAAACTGGCAGCACTGTAACCCACCTGCCACCCCGTACCCATTCAGTCTCACCCTTGGGAGGCTCACAGAGGTCAACTACAAACTTCTCGAGTCCTCAGCAATATGAGATGGTTTAAAATAATAATAATAATAATAAAGCACTAAACTTGAGTTCTAGTTGGTCAGTGTGGCCTCCCCAGCTGGCATAATGACTTCCTGGAGGCAAGCTGACAAAGATTGATGAATGTGGAAGCAGAGTCTCAAGCTGCCAGGTTGGTAGGGGCAGCAAACCTCTGCTAGTGGGCAATTCATCTTTCTGTTTGTCCCCCTTGTCTCAAGTCCCACTGTGCCCATCACACCCACATATTAACTGTCAAATCTACAGCTTGGAGACATGCCAAGAAGTCAATTTCCTTCTTGACTGGTTTCATTATTACTTTGCCTGATCTCCTGATACTCTACACGCACACACAGTTTTGCAAGTGGTGATTCACACATACTGATTTTCGTTTTAATGTTGCTTAATAAAAAATGTGAGAGACAAATAAACCTAAATTTGTCAAAGACAAACAACAGTGCATGTTTGGATGGTTAGTCACTGAAGGAAAGTGAGGAAATAGTGACTTAATAATCACTTAAATTGTGACTATTAATAATGCCTGTTATACATAATTGATGGTGTGAATTGTGTTTTCCCCAGACATGACCTCCAATTGACCTCAAGTAATGTGGGCTGAACTGGGTATATGAACCTTCCTAAACTCTTAGGTCAAGCACGTTTGAGCCAAAAAGTTGGAGTCCTAAGCAATGAACCACTTTCAATAGTATAAATAGCATTAAAACATAATGGAACAACCAAAAAATGGAACAAATACAAGCAATTGTATTAACCCTCCTGTTGTCCTTTGGTTTCAAATGCACTCTTGCTTTGACAACAGATGGTGCCGCCTGATTGTGTAGTTCTCTTTACTGTCAGTGCTGTGTCTATTTATTTAATTATTTCTTTATTTATTTGTTTGTTTGTTTCTTGCCTTTTAACCTTCCTGTTGTCCTCTGGTTTAAAACTCACACCTTGTTGTGCCAGCAGTGCACATCATGTGTGTGTGTAAGCTGTAGAATTAGGATTGGCGCCTTCTATCTGCCACAAAGAGCTAGTGCATTGGGTCAGTTTGACCCGGAGGACAGCAGGAGGGATAAAGATACTGAAAAAGCAATGTTTGCCCTGGATCCCCAGGGGGTCCTGCCCTTCTTGTTGTGAAGCACTGAGCCTGTGAAGTGTGTATGTGAGAGACTGTTTCAGGTAATGGTGGAAGTCCAGGGAGAGATGACCTCACCCCTGCAAATCCCTGGAGGGAAAATGAGCTCAGTGGAAGGTTGCCTCAGTTGTAATCGGCCTGCAGGTCTGTTTATCAGTGGAACATTTAATCCAAATACTCTGAGACACTCCCACCCTATACCCCAACATACACACACACACACACACACACACACACACACACACACACAGAATACAAATATCTAGTTTGTGTACTGTATGCCTTCACATTCATATGCTTCTGCCTTGGGTACACACAGGCGTGTAATCTTTCTCAGGATTTAAGACTACAGACTGATAGTACACTAGGTGGAGCAGCAGGGAAGGGCCTGTCCACAGAGACAAGGCTTTTCCACCAGCGAGTCACACCGAGTCACGCCCGAGGTGGCGCCGCTCCGAAGTGAGGCCAGAGGGGGTGGGGCCCGCCTCCAAATGGGCTGCTGCTTCCTCATCCTTTCGTTCATGCAGTGCAGAGAAACAACAAAGAAAACAACAGAGTACAAGACATTGTAATTGGAGCCACAATGTCTTTTTATAGAAAGATCGATAACTGGATAGCCTTATCTTGTGGGAGAGAGGAACAGTGACCCTGCCAGGGGGAAGCCCGTCTGGAGCCAGGCCCAGAGCCAAGCCCCCAGCTGAGTGCTGTTTTGTTGGAGTTTACCCCAGTGGACGAGGGGGTCGCCTCCTTATGCCTCCAGGTTGTAGGGGGGAAAACTGACTGTTGTCTGTGCATATGCACCGAACAGCAGTTCAGAGTATTCAGCCTTCTTGGAGACCCTGAATGGAGTCCTGTATGGGGCTCCAGTAGGGGATTCCATAGTTCTGCTGGGAGACTTCAATGCGCACGTGGGCAATGATGGAGATACCTGGAGAGGCATGATTGGTAGGAACGGCCTCCCTGATCTAAACCAGAATGGGTGTTTGTTATTAGACTTCTGTGCTGGAAATACCATGTTCGAACATAAGGACGACTGTACCTGGTACCAGAGCACCCTAGGCCGAAGGTCGATGATCGATTTTGTAATAATTTCATCTGATCTGAGGCACCAGGGTGAAGAGAGGGGCGGAGCTGTCAAACTGATCACAATCTGGTGATGAGTTGGGTCAAGGGGTGGGGGAAGACTCTGGACCGACCTGGTAAGCCCAAGCGGGTGGTGCGGGTGAATTGGGAACGTCTGGAGGAGGCCCCTGTCTGCGAGATCTTCAACTCACACCTCCGGCTGAGCTTTTCTGGCACCCCTGTGGAGGTTGGGGACATTGAACTTCAGTGGGCAATGTTCAAAGCCTCCATTGCTGAAGCTGCGGCAGAGAGCTGTGGTCTCAAGGTCTTAGGTGCCTCAAGGGCACAAGACTGAAGAAGGAGGCCTTCCAGTATATTTTATCCTAGAGGACTCCAGAGGCAGTTGCAAAATACCGACGGGCCCGAAGGGCTGAAGCCTCGGCCGTAAAAGAGGCAAAGCACTACTGTGTGTGGGAGAAGTTCGGAGAAGACATGGAGAAGGACTTTCGGTCGGCACCAAGGTGTTTCTGGAACACCATCCGCCACCTTAGGAAGAGGAACCATCCAAGCTGTGTATAGTAACGATGGGACGCTGTTGACCTCAATAGTCGAACCTCAGATCAAAGAGGAACAATGCGGTTTTCGTCTTGGTCGTGGAACAACGGACCAGCTCTTTACTCTCGCAAGGATCCTGGAG
>JAODUG010004963.1:0-10275 GCA_027564795.1 Aphredoderus sayanus
ATTGTGTTGGTCATACTATACAATTTATGGCTTGTCTTTGTTGAATAATACATAATATAGAGATGGTTAAAAAAAAAAATCCCGTATTTAATCGCAATCGCTATATTGATTAAAATAATCGCAATTAGATTATTTTCCAAAATCGTTCAACGCTACTTAATGTCTTTGTATTGTGAAGCACTTTGTGTTACATCAATTTGTATGGAAAGTGCTATATAAATAAAGATTGATTGATTGATTGATGAGGCGTCCGAGATCCTGTGCTAGCTGGAACAGAGGCGGGCACTGACCTATGATTGGCAGCTGCGCGCCATACCAACATAATGGCTTTCTTCCAGATCTTCTGAGCCTGAATAGCTTCCAGGTCCTCACTGCACACAGAGCTGCAGGGAAACAATGAGTGACAGGCAGGTAAAGCCGTGAAGGGAAAGAGGTAAGATAAGTCATGCTTAGTACATCAGTAAAGTAATGCAGTACTTCCTGTAGAAGCAGATAGGAATGTTGCTATGAACAGTAGATGGGAATGAGGATGTTAGGGTTAGTGTTTATGTGGGTGTGTCTGTGTATGCGTGTGTGTGGTGTGTGCATGTGTATGTGTGTGTGCACAGTATGCATATGTGTGTGAGTGTGTATGTGTGCACAGTGTGTGTGTGTGAGTGTGAGTATGTGTCTGTGTGTGTGTGTGTGTGTGTGTGTGTGTGTGAGTGTGAGTACCGTATTTCCTCAAATAAAAACCGGGGTCTAATTATAGGCCGGGTCACAGATAATGGCCGGGTGTACTGTCGACAAGAAACAAATAATGGCCCTCAAATACAAGAAACAAATAATAGCCCTCAAATACAAGAAACAAATAATGGCCGTCAAATACAAGAAACAAATAATGGCCCTCAAATACAAGAAACAAATAATGGCCCTCAAATACAAGAAACAAATAATGGCCCTCAAATACTGACTGGGTACAATAAAAAAAGAAGACGGATGTGACTTAAGTGGCGTTCACACTATCACCAGCAATAGCTGCGCCCACCGCAGCGGCAAACGGTAGGTAGACCCACCCACTTTTGCACGTACCTCCGCGGTAAAACTTCCCCCAGCTAATGTTCCCTATTAGTGGGTGAACAATCCAACTCTTGGTGAATTCTGCCGGCGCTGGTCATTCCTATCATTGTGAAGCAGAATTCACAATGCCGCCGCAGCAAGCATTTTAGGGTTTACCACCGTTGCACCAACACACGAGTAGGATTTAATGGCGTCATGCCGCCGTTCCCGCCGGTAGTGTAAATGCCCCATAATACTGTGATAGATTGTTGCCGTATACAGTTTAAGTGCCGTATATTATTTCCAATAAATGATACAATGGTGGCATTTGATTCATTTGTTCTGATCCACTTTGCTTTGTCAAAATTTGGCTGTTTGATGCATGGTAGGCCTTCAAATGTTTCAGAACGCTAAAAATGGTTACCCAAAGTTTTGAATGTTAGCAACATACTGGTACTGCTGTAAGAGGGAATTAGAAATAAAGGCCTGCCTCCTATAAAGGCCTACTACCTTCTCTAGGTGAAGTAAATAAAGGCCTCAGCCACTATTTGAGGAAATACGGTATGTATGTGTGCACAGTATGCATGTGAGTGTGAGTATGTATGTGTGTGTGCATGTGTGCACAGCGTGCGTGCGTGTGTGTGCGTACAACTGTGAGGAGGCGGGGCTACTGGGACTAGAGTCTGCGGTGGTGTGCAGCTGCAGGGAGGATGAGGCTGTGTGCAGACTGTATCCATCCTCGCTCTCACTGGCCGTGGGCTCCAGCTCCGCCTCGCCCTCCTGCTCCGACAGGAATCCCTCCGGCCCGACGCCCGCGTTGGCCTCCGCCGCGCCCTCGCCCTCCGCGTCACTCAGCCCGTCGTCGTCCGCCGCCGCCGCCCCCTGCTGGAGAGGGGGAAAGATAGGCGCAGGAGACGCTCTAGTGGGCCCGCGGCGGCTCAGAGGCCAAGCTAGCTCTCAGTGCACACAACAGCATTTACAGGCATCATGTTAGCTCTGGCCTCATCGGGTGGTGTACCTTGGGGTGCCTTTCTGTCAGTGGGCTATCTTCTAATACTGAGTCTGCCGAGATAGTAAAGATGAATAATAACAAAGAAGATGGTTATGCAAAAAACGCATAGTGGCATGCAAATGGAATTTGTCTGTGTCATCGTGGGTTAGCTTAGGTGAGGCGTACCTCTGTGCGGGTTGTCAGCTGCCTGCCGAGTCCAGCTCTCACTCTCACACTTTACGGTACCCTCTGGGAACGCCGGCTGTCCCCGGAGCCCCTCCGCCCCTAGCTCCCCCGGAGCCTCTGCGCGTAGAGGAGGGGCTTCGGATGAGGAGGTGGGGCCCCTCAGGTCCGCGGGGTAGGCGGGGAGACGGTGATCTCGACCGCCGCACGCAGAGGAGAAGGTCGTCGATGTTCCGTCGTCCCGGATGTCCCGCGCCTCCGGCGAGGGGTGTGGCGCCCCTGCGGTGTGGGATTGGAGGGCCTTGAATGGCGCTGGCTCCCAGGCGCCGGCCAGGGCATGGCTGTTCTCCTCGCATAAGGACAGGGCGGCCTCCACCACCGCCGCGTCCAAGGCTTCTGAGTTCACGTCCCCCTGCAGAGAGGAGCCCGCGCTACAACATGGCAGTAGCCTTTAACCCTCCTGTTGCGCCAGCAGATGGCGCCATCTGATTGTGTCTGATTGTGTAGTTTTCTTTACTCTCAGTGTTATATATATTTATTTATTTATTATGTATTTGTTTTTTTGGTGCCTTTTAACCCTCCTGTTGTCCTCGGGTTTCAAACGCACTACCTTGTGTGCCAGCAGTGCACATCATATGTGTGTGTAAGCTGTAGAAATCAATGGCTATTGTTTGTATAAAAATGGGAATTTTGTCAATATTAACATTAGCACTGAGGTCTCATCATAGTCCTTTACTGTAAAGCACCCTAAAAGACATTTTAGGTGCTCGTTAAAAATATTGTATATCTAATTTGGTTAAGGTCATGATTTATTTGAATTTACAAAAGTAATATTATAAATTAAATAAAGACATAATATCTATAAATGCCAATAATAAGTTAATCGTGACTCATGACATTATTAAGTGTTACCTTGGTTTCAATATTTACAATTTAATTTACATTGACAGAATTTACTGTAGAAGCTGCTTTTATCCAACGTAATTGAATAACACATCACTCAACCCTCAAACTGTGGCTGAATTTAGCTGGAGAGAATTTCAATATGACCTATAAAACATATTTGAGTAATGGTTTATTTTGGTCTTATTTTGTACCTTGTCCTCAATGATAGCAATGATGTCCCCCACTGTCTTCAGGTCCAGTTCGTCCCCCATGTAGGACGCAGTTACATCGTCCTCTGCCAGCTCAGAGGCCTTCTCCTCCCCAGGTACAGGCTGGCACCCAGAGGTCATTGATGCCACTGTTACAAGCCCCTCTACATACATACATACACACACACATATATATATATACACATATATCCATAACAGTAACACAGACAGAATTATTGTTATCTAGAGAAGTGACATGGTCATGTTAACATATATAGCACTGTTTCTTTCTCTCATTAATATTTTAATAATGCGCAAAAACTTGTACTTAGTTAGATTTTACAGAGGTAAATACACTAAATGTATTTATTTTTCACAACAATTACAATCAAGGACATGTAAATGATATCAGTGTCAAGGGGATGCACCTGTGGTCAGTGATACAGAGGCCCCAGGACCCAGAGCGGCAGTGTTTGCGATGGCGTCAGGGACAGACTCAGGAGCGGCCATAAAACCTAACGGGGTAGAAAACTGGGTGGGACCAGCTTCCAGGAGACGAGACAACGTAGGGGCACCTAACATGCAAGCATTTACACACACACACACACACACACATACAAACACACAGCAGTGGAGGCCTTCAAACTAGCCAGTGTATACACACCAAAACAAACACCTATTGTAATACTTGAACATTTGTTTACAAAGACAGCACAAGTAGACCTATGACTAAAACAGCATTATGAAAATGATACAGTAAAACACAGTAAAATAACTGATGCTATGATAAAGCTAATTTCACAGCGCAGAATACCGGTATTGCACTCTTAGATACACAGACACAGTGTTTACCTGTTGCCTGCGAGACAGGTGGAGTTAGCTGAGCCAGCTGTAAGTCATGTGTCATATGACCAGAGACATCACCCTCTCCCATCTAGGATACAGAGACACCAGCTGTGTTTAAGCGTTCATGCTATGAAATGCAGCAATTTTGTATTTGACCTGTAAAGACCCATGCATATTAAACTCCTCGGGGTGATATACTATACCAGTCTAGAATTCGTAGGTAAGAGACTGCCTTTCTTCAGTAACTCAGATAAGAGGGGGGAAGGCGGCGGTGTGGCTTTCTGGACCAAAAGCTTCTTTTGTGTAGCGTCGTCCAGAAAGGACACTTGTCCAGCCTCTCCATGTCCCGTCCCAGACTCCATCAAAGACATGAATCCGGCTGTTGCTGCAATCTGGGGAAATAAATACAGGGCATGTATGAAAGATTATAGCCGCTACTGACAATGCCGTGGACAAATTAATATCAGTTCAACCTGTAATATGATCACTGAAATGTGTATAATCTGTGTAACCTGGATTTCTTTGACACATATTTCATCATCATCTTGTGCATGATCTAAAATCACAAACAAGTGAAACTGAACCATTTCTGTATCAATCTTGACAAAGAACGGTTAATTCTGCCATTTTTAAAAAATGAGAGTAAGGAGTTAGTTATTGTGTTTTGTATTTGTGTGTGAAATGTGATGTGGGGAAATACAAAAGACAAGACAATAGGCCTTGAGGAGAGACCACACAGTAGTAGTAGCAGAAGTAGAGGGAACTCACACTGCTTGCGGAAGCAGCATCGTCCGTGAAGCTCTGCAATGTTTCACCTGGTGTGAAGTCCACACCCGGCAAGCTGCACTCTGAGACACCAGGAACCCGCTTGGGTGTGAGCTTTGCAATCTGCCTGACTGGAGGGACCACAGGTTGAAGGTCATTCAGTTCAGCCATACATACATTGAGCCACAATCCACACACATAGTATGTGTGATTGTGACATGTCTTTTACCATAGCACTCATCATCTGACAGTTATGATGAACAGTTTACTTAATGTACAATTAATATGCTCTAAACGCTTGAATAAAAATCATCGGTCGCCAACTAATAAGCACTTTGGCCACTGCGTGGATTGTAAAATAATGTTTTAAGTAATAAAAATTAAGCGTACCCTGATAGGCTGCATCTGTGGTTTTTCTTTTCAGCTCTGCCTCCTCCTCCTCTTCTTTCTTCTTCCTGAGGATCATAAATAACATGCTTCCATGATGCTTGGCTACAGAAATTGAACCAAATGTTGATATCTTTTTGAAGTATGTTTTTTAAGTAGATTAACTATATTGATTAACATTACAGACAAGGTCTCGGGTCTTACTGCAGAATTTCCTCCCACAATTCCTTGAGTTTGGAATCAAGATGGCCTGCATGAATGAGCTCAGCCTCTCTCTTCAGCTTCCTGTAGGAACAACAACCCCGCCATGTGTCACCACCAGCCTGGTGTATAACAGGAATGCGAGTGCTAATCATGGTAAATCCCACTCAACCTGTGCTTCTCCTGTGTTTCTTTGATCAACTTTTTGAGTTCGTCAATCCTCTCGGCTGTCAGCCTCCGGACGATCACGTCCTCTACTGTTTCTACCACTTCACCTTTCTCACCGCGCTTTCGTCTGAGAGGAAACAAATCGTGTGGTGCTCAGAATCCGTTTAAGACGTGGTTATATGTCTATTGCATACTAAGATCGTAATAATATAACTCAGTGCCTATTAAAGAGCTGGTTCTCAATGTGGGTGTACGGGCTGAAAGATTATTTTGGGGGTGGGGCTGTAGGATTCATTTAGGGATGATGTTTTGTATTATTATGAATGCTGTGTGTGGAAACATTTGCTTTTACTAAAGCAAACAATGAGTCAAAGTCATTTGATGTACGCACTTCGGGGCTTCTGTTGTCTCCAGGAGTTCAGAGTACTGGCTGGCACAGTGCTATCACAGAGCAAAAGGACAAGCATGACGTGTTTATAGCAGGGTTCATAGAAAGAATTACATACATGTCCAAATGAAACCATTTGGACATGTGAATGAAACCACACATACCTTCTGAGAGAACCAGTCAGGAGGGCGCCCAGGTTCTGCAAAAGGTTTGATGGCCCGACTGACAGACACCCTGTTGAAAACGTACTATATTTCTTTACTCTGTAACATTCTTAATTTTCTGGGAGATGTTGCAAACTTAACATAAAAGAGTTGAAAACCTGACTTTATGATTGTTTATGTCAAATACAGATTTTCATTCATATGCAAAGACTAACAGAATGCAGTGTCATACCAGTTCTGATCTCCACTCTTCATGACAGATGTTGCCAGACACAGCTTCTCTCTCACTGACCATGGTTCTGTTGGCCCAACAGCTACCAACTTGTGTTCTAGAGATGTTGGCAAAGATGGACCAAAATGATGGACAAGAAGGAACTATGTAAACAAAGTAAAACATCCCAAACCATACCAATGTACTCCAGGGTCCCTTCACGATTGCCTTTTTCAGAAATTAGGCCTAAGGTATGACTTAATATTAATATATGGACAACATTGTAGCCTAATATATTGCTGCGTAATGTAGCAGTTCACTAGACACATCACGACAATGTTGCATTATTGAAAGAACTGGCTATAGGGCAAAGAAGTTGTTGTTGATATTGTTGACTGTAGCTATCAAACACTGACGTTGCGATCGTGTCCATTGATCTGTCAACGTACGTAGCCTACTGTAGGCTACACAGCGTCGCAAAGCGTTGTTGAGGTCCTGCAGTAATGCATGGTGACTTGCAGGGAGCGGCGGCAGGCATGCAATAACTAACACATCGATATAGTCAACATTATCCGTTTCATGATTTAGTAACAAGGGCTTGCAAATACTGTATTGAAAGCGTTCAACCAAAACGGTACTCACTTCCAACCCCGCTCGCCATCTTCGTATTATCATTCCAGCTTCCCACTCATGCTCGCAGCTCGCAACGCTGTTGACGTTCGTAAATTAATAAAAGTGGAGGATAAAATGATGTAACCTCAACAAATCGGTGTATTATGTAAGGGCTTGTGGACGTCCAGTGCCCTGCTTTCACGTCCGTTATCTATAGCACATGAAAATATTGTTCTCCGTGCAATTCCCAACCTATAGTGTTCCTAGCTGACTGGGAACTTGAGGGATTATAGCTCAAATGGCAAAGTGCTCTCAGTAAAATGCCTCCAGACAGCGAAAAAAAGGATGTCAGAACTTAGGTTAGAATTTAGAAATGAGTAATTCAAGCTACATGTCGACTCTACAGTCAGTTCTTACCATATAACTATGGTTCTAACGTCGGTTCTATGGTTCTAAAGCACAAGCAAATGTGTTGGTACACGCCCACATCCAACCATGATGGTACATCCCCATCCCTGGATGCTCTCAAATGCTCTGAAGTCCAACACATAGAAAAGGTGGAGTCAAACACACCCTTTTCAAGAAGTTACAGGAACTTGTAGCATTTTAAGTAGAAATGTAGAGTTGTAATAGTTTTGTAATAACTATATATCTATTTTTATTACAGTTACATGAGTTTGAGTTAAGTTCAAATATCCATCTGATACTGATAATAGCCTATGCTATTCTAAACTGTTACTTGTACTTGTACTTGTATTACAACTCTAAAATGCAGTTGAAAAAATATTTAATGTTAGGGTATAATTTCATCTCAGTCTATTCTATATTTGTCCAAGCTTTGTTTAGGATATATTTGTCCACGCTATGTTTAGGATAGGGGCTCTCTGTTTTGGGTGTTATACTGTAAATAGGGGGCTGATCATATCCTGTTTTTCCACAGAGATCTTACCATCTATAGTTTTTATACTCATGGTTCCCAAAGCTTCTTCAAGATGGGATATTGTATTTTCTAAAATCTCAGTAAGATGACTTCACTGTAGAGCACGTTTTCCATTGGTCCACAGTGATGTAAGCTGATGATTTTAACCTGAATCAGAGATTTGCAAATGATCAGTTGAATGAAGGATTTTGCATTATGTGTGACTAGATGGAAATTTGTACAAATAATGGTATAGCAACACAGCCCAAGCCTTGTCCTCAGCTTTAAACAATGTGGATGTGTGCAGGTGTGTGTGTGCGTGTGCGTGTGCGTGTGTGTCTGTGTGTGTGTGTGTGTGTGTGTGCGTGCGTGTGTGTGTGTGTGTTGCTAAGATGGATGTTTAATTATTGCTATAGCATGCCTTTTTTTACCTTTACTACGTCATTGTTGAAGCAATCTGCAGTTTACTTTATGATGTGGTCCTTTGATTCGCAATGGGTCTGTTACTGCTGGGACACAAATGATAATGAGGAATTTGACATTAAACACCACTGGTTTTTCCCCCCTGCTGCTGTCAGCTCTACAGAAAATACCAGCAACCCTGAGAACATCCTGATCACTACGCTCGTATTGACAAACAGTTACAGTATCAATTTAATAATGGAAATGGAAATACATTATTTCAAAGGTTCATGTGCTGGATTTTCCCCTTTAATATACTTTATAAGAATGTTTACTTAACACATCACAGATTCAGGTTGGTAGACTAGAGTATTTACAGTTAAACAATGTACCGGTAAGTGTTTTTTAGTTTTTTTTAAGATTGTCCCAATGCTAAAACAATTAAAATACAAAGTTACACAATTTGAGGATGCAAAATTGCAGACAAGGTGTTGGTGGACAATTAAGAGAAAAAAAGAAGAGGTATGTTTTTTGTTTTTTTTACATAGATACACATAAACAATTGTTTTTTGCTTATTATTTGCTAATTGTTTACATGAATTACAGTATGTACTGTAAAGCATGTTACAGTATGTATTCAAAATTATAATGACTGCAAATATATCATGAAAAACAATGCCTTTGCTCATGAGAGTTCACTAGCCCAAGGCTCCTAGCTCCATGGTGCTGGAAGGTGCCACCACCATTGGCCACAAGTCACAATTCACAAGAAGCTCTGCTAAGTATTATACTGCTTGCTTTTTAAGGTTGTTTCATTTGTGAAATTCAAAATGATCAGGGAAGTTCCATGGGGGAAATCATGAAATCATTCAATATTGTGCAAAAAAAATGATTGTGAAAATTAATTCCAATTCAGCCTAACAATGGAAAAGCAAAATTGGATTCATTTTTAGTTAAACCATTTGGAACATTACCTATAGTAAGAGTGGCATGTGACAGAGAGGAAGGTCACGCCACATGTTGCCAGTAATTGCTGCATTGAGCCCATCATGGGGGCAGAACTGAGGAGGGAGTGTTGAAGCCCTCCTCCCCCTCATCATTAATCTCTCTTCATTTGTAACCGAGTCGATGTAGTGGACCAAGCCCTGCCACAACAAGCTTGCAGGAGCCCTACACTTAAGCTGTCATTCTTTTTGGTGGTGAGTGAGATGTTATTATTAATACTAGTCAAAACTTCAGGAGATACGCTAGATACAATTGTACTTTCTTTTTAAAGTTAGACATATATCTGAAATATGTTTTTATGTTTAAACAAAAATGCGCCAGCATGTTTATAAAACTGTATGCAGACAGACAGAATGCATGCTAATTTTAGTTTTTGATTGATGCTATTTAAATACATAACTGGCCCCTAAAGGACAGTTAAATATCTAAATATATATCAGCAAAAAATAATAGACAAATAAATAATTAGAAATGTTTAGTGGCAACATCATCAATATATTTAATGTTTATACAATTTGTAATATATTTAAATTTTACATGCAGCAATATGGACAGAATCTTTGGCGTTCATATAAATGGCCAAAACACACAGATATTTGTAGAAAGAGAATACAGTCAAATGAAGACATATTGATGAATATGATTTATTGTATTACTGTATTTACTTTCTGAGAACACCCCTGTCCCATGGGGCAAAGCTGCTCTTACCTGCCCCTAGCCTCCTTAGAGGCCCTCCCTCTGTGCCACTTCCAGCTGAGGCCCAGCCAGCAGAAATAACAAGCAAATTGAAACAATGATGGCAATGCCCACACGCGGCGCTAAACACTTCAGGCATTTGATAACCCTGTGTGTCATTCGCCTTGTGTATGTCTTAACCCTCGTAATGTACTCAGAAATCTCG
>JAODUG010004964.1:0-10274 GCA_027564795.1 Aphredoderus sayanus
ACAAATACATAAAGAAATAATTAATAAATAAATAAATACACTCAGCAATGCCAATTGAAAAACACACAAATCATACAGATCATCAGATGGCGCCGCCGTGTGGCCAAAAACTATCTTTCTGAGTACATTATGAGGGATAAGTAACTAGGGTTGATATGGGTGTTTGCTGTCTAGGTGGAGTTTGAGGGCCTGAAGCATGAGATCCGTCGCCTGGAGGAGGACTCCCAGTGCCTCCACAGCCAGCTGGATGAGGCCGTGCGTCTGAGGGAGATCGCAGAGCGGCAGCTGGCCGAGGCCCTGGAGACTGTGAAGACGGAGCGCGAGCAGAAAGCCGGACTGAGAAAGGAGCTCTCCCACTACATGACCATCGGAGACTCTTTCTACCACAGCCCCTTCAGCGTCTCTGTTGACAACCTCAAACTGGCCGATGAACCTTTTGCCAATACCACCGAACCTGTCAATGACGATCTGATCCGGGGCTTGGAGAACGGCCTGGTCAAGGAGCTGGAAGGGGGTGGAGTGTGGGTGAATAAGAGAGTGGAGGGGGTCAAGCCTGCGCCTAGTCTGGTGGATGACCTGCTGAGTGAACTCAACATCTCTGAGATCCAGAAACTTAAACAGCAGCTTGTTCAGGTATGCTCTGCCACCATTCACACTATTGGTGAAAATCACCTATGTCTTGTAAAAACAGTCCTATTACCAGTATAATAGGCCCACAATATCATAGTGTTCCCTTATGCTGTAGGTGGTTCAATATTTATTATCCGTAACTCCATAATGCTAGAATATGTGATACATTTATTTCCCGTGTATGTTTGAGATATGTGCTTGGTTCCTGAAACTAACAAAATATAATTAAAAGCCAGCCTTATTGTCAGAAAAAAGTGTAAGATAATAAGATACACACTAATTAAAAAACTCTTTTACTCCTTTATATCTGCACTGTACTCAGTCTCAATCTAGATCATGGATCAAAATGATGTCCTCTTCTCTGCCACTTTGAAAGGTTGAAGGTCACACCAACTCGAACTCGAGTGTCTCTTGTTATTGTGCAACTTCCAAGTTTTAAATTCATATTTACCATAATTCTGACATGACATGAAAGCAGCAGTAATAGCCCACTGGAGTAGTTGGAACATTGGAAATTATGTAATTTCTTAATTCACATTCCGTCTTTGCTTCATGCTACCTTTGTGCCAAATTGACCTTGATCCAGCATTTATGTAGTAATAATTTTTAGATAGTACTGCTAACTGAAATACTTTGCATTTTAATGGCTGTAGCATAACCATGTTCCCAGGTGGACAGGGAAAAGGTGGCACTCCTTGCTTCCCTGCAGGAGTCCCAGAAGCAGTTGGAGCAGGCCCACGGCACTCTGTCCCAGCAGCAGGAGGCCGTCAGCCGCCTCACGGAGAACCTGGGTGCCATGCGGAAGCTCCAGGCCACCAAGGAGCGCCAGTCGGCCCTGGACAGCGAGAAGGAGCGGGACAGCCGCGCCGACGGGGACGGCGACTACTACGAGCTGGACATCGACGGGCCTGAGATCCTCCGCTGCAAATACACTGTGGCTGCATCGGAGGCCGGCGAGCTGCGGCGCGAGCTTAAGGCGCTAACCGCCGAACACCAGGAGAGTCGTGCGCGCCACGCCGAGGAGCGCGCGCTGCTGGACACCGACCTCCGCCAGCTGGCCGCCAAGCTAGCCGCCCTGGAGAGGAGCAGCCGAGCGGACCGCGAGGAGGCGGCGCGGCTGGAGAAGGAGCTCCGGCTGGTGACAGCGGCGGCGGGGGAGTCCCTGGGCAGCCTCAACGTGGCCCAGGACGAGCTGGTGGCCTTCAGCGAGGAGCTGGCCAACCTCTACAACCACGTGTGCATGTGCAACAACGACACCCCCAATCGGGTCATGCTGGACTACTACAAGGAGGGTAGAGCGGGCGTGGCACACACGGGAGGGCGGGACGGGAAGGGGCAGCCCTCCACCACGGAGGGGCTGGTACCGGAGAGCGATGCAGGGGCGAGGCCAGGCACCACAGAGCAGCGTCTGGAGGCCCTGAGTGTGTACAACCTGGTGGCCATCATCCGCGACCAGATCCGCCACTTGCAGCAGGCAGTGGACCGCACAACGGAGCTGTCCCGCCAAAGGCTGGCCACGCTGGAGCTGGGCGGGGCCACCGACCAGGATAAGGAGGCCTACATGGGGGAGATTCTCAAGCTTAAGTCCCTGCTGAGCACCAAGCGGGAGCAGATCGCCACACTCAGGACGGTGCTTAAGGCCAACAAACAGGTCAGGTGCTTCTCACGGCCATGCCCCACAACATACAGCGAAACAGCATAGTGTATTCATGTCTATAAGGCTCAATTCACGTCAGGATTGCATGCAATGCATTTAGGAGATCCCATGGGGAATAATGACTTTTCCATCTTTAAGCAAATTCAGTGCAGTGCTCCACATCGCCACAGCCAACCACGTCTGTCCGAAGGCGGAAGGGCTGGCCATTATCTGCACAGCTCATAGACCTATTAATAGATAGACACAGGGGAAAACATGGCGGCTTGTACTTACAATATAGCTTTAGTAACTGGTGATATATCAGTGTCGCAGTAATCCCCACACTCCCTCACACAGGTGCAAACGATAAACAAACAATGTACATCAGTGTGGTGGAGTGGAGCTGGGGAAATGGGTGGGCATCTACCATAGGGACGAACACCCACGAGAAAGAATGGGAGGGGCTCCGAATGTTGGATGTTGACAGAATGTATGAACAGACATATGCTAATTGTGAGCCCGTTGTCTCCACCAGACAGCTGAGGTGGCTCTGGCCAACCTGAAGAGTAAATATGAAACTGAGAAGATCATGGTAACAGAGACCATGATGAAGCTACGCAATGAACTCAAGGCTCTTAAAGAAGATGCAGCTACATTCTCCTCTCTTCGAGCAATGTTCGCTACAAGGTAAGATACAAACTGTCGTACTGTACTGACTCTTACTTTTGCCAAAATAAGCACTTGTTTTTATATTACAACTATCTCATTACCTACACTATTCTTTAAATTTGAAGACAAAACAAGAGTTCACCTAAAGCTACTTCTAGCTACAAATAGCGTATTCCCTACTCTGTCATCAACAGTTGTTTTTTAATTTGAAGACAAAATAAGAGATGGGCTGCGCCCCAAATCTCTTAACCGGTGGTTCCTAATTCCTAGTTTCTAAATCTCACTCACTACTCACTTGAAGAGATCAGCAGTATGAGTAGTGAACAGACTGAAGGCACATGCACGAGCATAGCAGCACTAACAGCATGGAACAGCTGTAGTGAATCAGAGTGTTCATGAGCCAATCACAATCTTCACTTAAGACTCCGACTATATAGCCTTAACCAATGTTATGCAGTCTATCATCCATTAACAGGACAATGCAGAAACGTTTTCTAAATTAGTTTTAACTATTGCATTAATCTCATCATATAGCTGCAGTTTAATTGGCTTTATCCTTATGTAACAGTGGCCAGGTGGTAGCTGCACCAAGTTCATAATGTTATCCTTTCTTGATGGATCAGCACCTAATAAGTCAGGATCACCTTTATCAGCACTGATAAAGCTTCCATTGCTTCCCTATTCTTATACATTTTTAAGCACAGTGTCAAATGAATGCAAGCATGACTTCTTAACAAAACTGCTGTAGCATTATTTTTCTATACCCACATTTCAAATCTGTTTTTGTGGAACATTACATCCTTTTTAGTCTGTTATCTAACATAACAGGTTATAATTAATCCATCCATACAAGGGAACATAGATATTTTATTCAACTGCATTGCTGTGTGACACATCTACTGCGCGTTTTGCAATACGAAGGCATGCACCGCTTTACTTGCACGATTCCTCTGCCCCGCCTACACACACACACACACACTTGACAGGTGAGGAGTCCGGTCGATCAAATCTGGCAATCCTGCCATTGTTGTGAATGCCAAGCCAGTTATCTCGCAGCATTGCATATATAGTCGGTAGCCTAAATCGAATAAAAATGTACATTCGACAGAGATGGCAGCTACAGGTTTGTGTTTGCTACAGTACTGTAGCTAACCTTAAGGCTCAGCATAGCAATGGTTAACTAAGCATTGTGTTAATGGTTAGAGGAGACAATTCAGGTATTAACATTATATAAAGCACCTAGATATAACTGTGCTGGTTAGTGTACACAGAACACAAGACAGTTTTGCTTACCACTAAAATAGTTTCCTTTTTAGTGACAAAAAGTACGTAGTTGTAACTTGGTCCTTTCCGACCGGGACGCGAACCCGTATCTCCCCCGTAGAAAGCAAACGCTCCCATTAGACACGCTAAAACCCAATAGCGTAGTAACCGTTGCCGTAGTTTGTTTTGAGGTGTGAGGCGTTAGTGTTTACTTACTGCGCAGCTACCATGGCCACAATTACACAGGGCCATTAGGCCTATTATATTTAAATCAGAGTATGACATTATTATTCATTTTTTACCATTAACCAAGAAGAAACTTTGCATCCTATGTTCCAGTTATCATTAGGCTAATCTATCATTTCCTTCAGGTTTTATTGTGTAGTCATTAAATAAATAATTGGTCCTGTTTTATTGATAGATATATGGGGGAAAGCTAGACAGTGTCCTTGCTAAAAAGCAATGGGCCATATTTGACCCATGGGTTGAATATGGGCCATTGCTGGGCCATGCTCCCTCAGCATATTTGGATGTGTCAGTTGGATACATCTATTGTAACACGTTTGAGTCCTAGAAGAGTGCTATAGGCCTATAAATTAAATTAAATGTAGTATTATTATTATTATTATTATTATTATTATTATTATTATTATGTGTACCGGAAAACCTGGACCGAGTGGGGTATACTTAATCACCTGGCAGTTTTAACCATCGATAAAGATGCTGTAGTTGACTTAGAACATAGTGGTTACTGACAGATTTGCCAAACTCAAATCAAAGAGATACAGTCTGATGCTCCCCCCTCCAAAAATAGCAAACCAGACACAAGACAGAGACAAACAGCCTTGCTTTGTGGGTGTGGGGGACTCGCATCACCTGAGGACCTCCTGAACACATCCTGGTTAGGATACATCGAGGTTCCTAGCAATGGCGGCTCGTTTAAGCCGCTTCTCTTGACTCCTAAAAGCAATGCCCATGCATCAAGCTGTTTCTCGCTGTTTGTCACAAACAGCGAGAAACAGCTGGAGACGTATGACGTAGGAAGTAGAAATAGCTTTAAATGTCACGGTTAAAAACACGCTAATAATGGCTACAAACAACTTCAATGTAGTATACCCTTGCGTATTATATGTCCGAAGGTGTTTTGATGGTAGAATTAATTTATTTAATGGGATTTTGTTAGTCAAGTCCACTCTCCAACTAGAGGGACAGCCTTTCAAAATGGACTTTGAAGGGAACATCTGGAGAGTTAGGAGTGAGATTTAGCGCTATGTGTTTTGGGACGCAGCCTTAGTCTTTCTAGCTACAGTACAGCTCAGTTTAAGATCGTCAGTGGTGTGGGAGAACGCAGTGCACTGTGGGAAATGGCTGATGTAATAGTAGAGACACGCTGCTGGCAGGCTCCTCATACCAGCATCTGGAAATCACAGGGGAGGGGGAGAATGGAAAAACCATGTGACTGGAGCGCTCGTTGCAGGCCATTGGCACCACCTGGTGTTAAGAGTGCCACTTCTATTGCAGCATGACTCAGTCTTTCTCCTCATGCCTGTAGTGTGTTCTCCTTGTCTTCAGGTGTGATGAGTACGTGACCCAGCTGGATGACATGCAGAGGCAGCTGTTGGCTGCGGAGGATGAGAAGAAGACATTGAACTCCCTGCTGCGCATGGCCATCCAGCAGAAGCTGGCCCTGACGCAGCGCCTGGAGGACCTGGAGTTCGACCACGAGCAGGCGCGCCGCACCAGCACTGGCAGCAGTGCCGGTGCGACGGGCAAGGGAAAAGTGGCCAAGGGCAGAGGAGCATCTGCCAGCTATCGTGTAAGTCAGATATGGCTCCCCAGATTGCCCCAGGAGCATCATGTGAGGCCCTGATGTCTTGTATAGTGACAAGTACAATGTGTTAATGTGACATTTTGAAAAACTACATTTGCATCTCTTCACTTTAGCCTTTGTTCCCTTTTCCTACTTCAGAGTGGTTGCTGGCTGCTATAGTATGTTGTAAAAAAGATGGCAGGTCCATTTATGTATTCTGTACTTACATTAGACATTGACCAATTGTGATTTTCCGAGTCAAATCCGGTGTTTAAAAATAGCAATTTCGCCAAAAGCCAATACCGATGTTGGTGAAAAAGCCTCCACACGGATGCCATTTCATTCCACTTTTATTTGAAAACAAATAAAAGTGGTTTGGTTTATTTTGGCTAAAGTTATGTTTGTTCAACTTACTTTACCAAAAGGTACCCCCCGTCAAATTCTTTTACTTTAATTCCCCTTCTGGGTGAAACCAGCATTACAAAAATGTTGCATGTTTTGAGTCTGTCCTGAGCACATGCCTTTACTACACAGCTGTGTGCATGTTTAACCTTGCAATACATCCACACTCACTCAGAACCTTTTAATAACAACATAAACATCCCTAATCTCAACAAAACCTGAGTCCTATGCTTTCTGCAGCCACCTGCACTGTGTACTAGCATAATGTCCATAACCAATGACGCTTCACGTGTCTCCATCTCACTTTCATCTCTAAATCACAATCTTTCAATACTTCAAGACATTAATAATGATTTAGTTTGGTTTAATTGTATTTGTTGTGTCTCTCTTTGCAGTAAATCGCGCAAGCCACAAGTTCTTATGGATTGTCCTTCAGGGCGTCATTTGCCACTTCCCTCTACAAATGATTTTTTTCATCATCCTCTCTTGTTTAATAATGAAAATTGAAAAGCACAATAAATTCCTCAGTCACACAGGTTCAGCACCAACAGTGTGACTGCAGAAAGCATGACTGTCTTCTTACAGTCTACACTATACTAGGAGAAGAGATTTCTTTTTTTGTCTGGTAAAGTATAGTCAGTCATTCTGGAGTGAACGCTTGAACTATCAAAACAAACACCTCTCCCTTAAATGTCATAGGGTGCTCTCTCAGAAGCTCCACCCCACACTTTGGAAACGCATAGGGTAGGATAGTGAGGTGTGGTGCAGTCTGCGGCACATTTTGTTCCCATTTACAGAGCCAGTGCTGTATAGAAACACCATATTTTTCTTTTTAGTGTGCACATGGAACGGGCAGCTAGAAGAGTGTATAGGTGTAGGAATTGTACATGTATACCAGAAATTGTAGTATTTCCATATAATACAATGTATGTTTGTATATTTATTTTGGCAAGCTCAAAATGTTTTATTGAAAAACGATACACTTTCCTACAGAAAGGATGTTCATTGAAGTCAGACTTGAATTATAGAACTGATCATTATAGCCTATTACCGTCTCAACAAAAAAGTAATAATTTTCATACTAATGTTTAATTTTCTTTGTGAGATTGTTATAGTTGCTACAAGAGACTGACCATTTTTCCACCCAGCTGTACTGCTATCACATTTTATTGTAAATAGCAAATCCAACCCACAGTGCCAAGTAGATTAGTGAACCCACTGACAGCATATTGAACTCCCTCCTGCTCCTTTGCTAGCTATATTTGTGCGATGGCTAAGCCTCATATTCGTTTATTGCAATACAGCAATTACTTTTACATTGTTGCTTTCATTCTGATATATTTGTCTTATTATTTATTCTGCTAGATCCATGCCAGGTTAACCATTTACAAGGTCAACCCAATTAGCATTTAATCTTCCTGACAAAAATAGATAGTTTATTTTAGAATTGTGCATGGAAATTTAGATTTGCCTTTATTTCTTGCCTTAGATTGGTGCCTTTTACCCACCGCAACTTAAAGTGAGTACATCTACAAGTGTTATGGAGCAGGTAAGGGTTGTACATCTTGCTGGGCATGCTGGCTAACCTACCAGTATTTGGTCATGGAAGTCGACCACCCAACTGCACATTAAAAAGGTGTTAGGTATGTGTGTTACACCAAGTAAGGGTATGAATGCAAACTTATTTATATACAAGCCTTATTATTTGAAAGTCATTAAATAGTTGTTTTATTAATAAACTATTTAATTTAATTGTTTTAATGGTAACATATTAAAGGCCTTACGTACTTAACATCCAAACTGGATGTTTATTATTTGAATGCATCGCAACAATGCTATTTTTGTATGTTTTTGTTTTCGATGTGTATATACACAGCATTGCAATTTACAAGCAAAATAACTATAAGCAAAATGTTTATGCTATGAAAATATTCAAAACATGCTCACATTCTTAAGTCATGAATGTGGTTTAACTATACTTTTACATATTTGTATATATTTGATACAATATCAAGCTGTTGAACGTGGCCAATTGGGCTGCAATGTGTCAAGAGTTTGGTTACTCATTGTGTTAACACTTATAAAAGTTGCTGGTCATGCCGCTGGTGACTTCTAAGTTATGCCTTTCAATCTCATGGACTTAATATAACCGGTGTGACTTGTTTGATTTATTTTAATGAGTGTTACATTCACGAGTGTATTGCATTGAAAACAATACAACAGACAACAGTAACTAATTAAAAGATTTCCAACTCTGCAGGTACTACAGTGTGTGTGTATATGAGAGAAACTGGAATAAAACTTTGTAGGCCACTATACAACTTATTACTATTTTGTATACATAAATATGTGCCCTCTTGAAGCTATAGCTTAATTTGTATTAAAAGTTTTAAAGTTTTAAATTTAGGACAATACTATTTTCTTTATGGGGGGAGGATAACTTGTTTGTAGGAGACGTCATCAACTATTCGTATCTTAGGTCATTTTTTAATAGTATCTGGTCTGTAAGCGGGAATAAGATAAGTTTTCATATCCGGCCACTCCTATCAAGTCACGGTGACCTCAGGGGGCGTGACTAAAAAGCACAGTGGCACTCAACAATGGGAGGTTTGTTTACTTACTTTACTTACAAAAAAATACGTTTAACTTTAGTCGTAGCTGTGGTTTTCCCCACCCCAGTAGCCTAAATAAGGTGTAGCCTATATAATACTGCAAGACTACAGCACTGTCTTTTTCAACACGGTTATAGAAGTGCATTCCATATAGTTAAATGCGCGGTGTCAAGTTATCATTTCAGTTTTACCACCACACAAAGGCACTGCTGAAATCTGAAAAGAGCTTATAGCATGTACACATTTGAACCATTCGTGTTCATTATCAATATTGTATTGTCGGCATAACGTAAAACATTATACGCTCAAGGAGACTGCGGTCAAGTTGGCCATCGTTTTCGGTTTCTTGGCGCCGCTGTATTTGTAAGAGTGCGCCGATATTACATTACGGTAAATGCACAGATATTGCCGAATGGGACGTATAATCAATCTCTCTTACTCTCTACCGTAATGTTTATAATATCGGCACAGGCACACTAACAAACATTGCGGCTCACTTCACCATGCAACCGAAAATGACGGCTGACTTGACCGCGGTCAAAGAGAGAGCTAATCAAACAACTGTTTGGCTACTTGAACAGGAAGTTTCAAGGACCAGCTGCGCGAGGACGGTCAGTTTCTCAAAGCAGACACAAGACTGGATACAGAACTAGTAGATAAAGTAATCCTACAGCTGAACAGGATCTACCCACAGATTCTCACAGACAAGGAGGCTACCAAAGTAAGTTGTCCTTCCTACAAGCACTAATGTATGTTGTAATAAATAAACAACAAAAAATGATTATGCTTTTTACTTTTGAGACAAGCTTGGTGCAATTTTAAAGACTGGCTGTACATGCACTGATTTCTGTTTACTTGCATAAAAAAGCCCGTGTCGTCTGACGTTCAAACTGAATAATTAAACCTATTGTTACATTATGTAGTTCAGAGACCTGGATGTGCCTACTTGTGTTCGCCTGGGTGAGCTCTTGACACACCTGCAGGGTAAAGGGGAGGAAGCATGCAGGGAATTCTACAGAGCGCTCCATTTGCATGTGGAGGAAGTGTATTTCAGCTTGCCTACGCGGCTCCGACTCAGAGGTTAGTCCACAGAATATAAACGATGAAATTAAAGTAAGCAGAACACAAATAGAGTGTAAGCAATGAGGTTTGATAACTATATATTTATTGTATACACATACATACATGTATGCACACGTGCTGGTCATAACATTAGAACATAATCAAAGTTGATTTATTTCAGTAATTCAAT
>JAODUG010004965.1:0-12552 GCA_027564795.1 Aphredoderus sayanus
AGATAGAAGGCGCTAAACCTAATTCTACAGCTCACACACACATATTATGTGCACTGCTGACACAACAAGGTGTGATTGTATAACCCGAGGACAACAACAGGGTTAAAAGGCACAAAAAACAACCTAAATACATAAAGAAATAATTAATTTATTAATAAATACACTCAGCAATGCCAATTGAAAAACACACAAATCATACACAATCAGATGGCGCCGCCATGTGGCCGAACACCAGATTTCTGAGTACATTACGAGGGTTAAACCTGTGGATGAATCTTGTACAGTATGTTATGAGCTACTGTACAGTATATGTCTATGTTGTTTTGAGAACATCTAATCAATCTGTTTAATGCAAAATATTCTATTGGAAGCCTACTGTCAATTACAGAGGTGACCCCTATGGAGGCTTAAGACTCTCACTGTCTGAGCAAAAATAAGTTTGTCCACATTGCTTGGGAAAGGGCTTCTTTGGAATATGTGCTCGGAGGCCAGCTTTGTGCCACACAGCAGCGAATTAAGCATGATGAAAGCTAATTGTAATAGCTGGGCATGTACCATGTAGTGCTTGGTTTGGCCTAATGCTTGTTAGGATATACAGACATAGAATAGCAGCAATTGTTGTATAAAACACTAACACAGATTTAATTATTTACAGTACTTGCTCCTACCCTAAAGTGGCCGCTTAAATACAATTAAAGCTCATATTATTTCACAAGGTTGCAAGATTTCAAGTATTAAAGCTGTCCAAGAAATGGATCCTAGAAAACCTTTCCAAGATAGAAAATGTGCTAATGTAATATTTATAAAATGGTTGTTTGGTGAATTGTGTCCAATAGCAGAGTATGTGTGCGCCTTTGTTTGTTTCACAGACCATTGAGAGCACTTGGCATTGCTAATGGAGCACCTCCAGGGAGCGTGGAAGACCCTGAGCAATGGTTTTGGAATGAAGGACTCTGTGTTTGAAAGCCCTTGCCTCTCTCCCACCATGGTCCAGGGCTTTCCCTACCAGCGGCGCTCATCAGATGACAGCAAGATACCAGATGCTAAGACTAGCAGCACAATTCGTGTCTACCTCCCTAACCAGCAGCGCACTGTGGTGAGTTAACTTGCACAACAGGTATGGTGTGAAGCCATGCAATGTCAGAGTAGATGCAGTACATTTAGCAGTTTCCCTACTGTTCACATGCTGATAGGAGGACTTTATATGGGAGGCCTGCGTTTTGTGTACTTGCCTACAGTTGTGCTTTGTTGTGTGTTAGGTAAACGTACGACCAGGTATGACTCTGCACAGTTGCCTTATCAAGGCCTTGAAGGTACGGGGGCTGCAGCCACAGTGTTGCGCTGTCTTCAGACTGCACCCCGGGCAACGGAGGTGAGCCAGAGACGTGCCACTACTGAGAGAATAATGTGGTCTTAGCAAACGTTTAAATGTGGGTGGGATACTAAGGGAGGGTAGTACTTCAATTTAAATTATTCTCCTGCATTTCTTCACTATCTGACATGACTCATGATAAGATTAGGAAGTGATTTTCCAAGGCAATAATAGTGACCAATGTCTGACTTTATTTTTAAATATTTACATATTTTCACAACAGGCAAATGGACTGCATTTATATTGACATACTTGTCCTGTTGCTGTTGCCAAATTTTTTTTTTATTTGTTTAACAAACAATAAGAAAAGAGAATGTGAGAGGATAACTGCTGCTTTACTGAGTCTTATTATGGATTTTGAATTTTACACTTGTACTGTACTGATGAGGGAAACTTTTAAGACACAGACATCTCCCATGCTGAAGTGACAGTACAGAAAGATACACTTGAGTGAACACACACACAATGTGTATGCATATGCATTTGTGCATAAAAAAACGATTAGAGTATAAATATAGGCAGAATATTCCCTTCTACAACCATAAACACCATTAAAAATGCATATGTTGTGAAAGATGATTTAAAAATATATATTCAGAATCAAACAAACCTTTTAAGGAATCCCAAACCAAGGGCAACCAGGCAATGCTGTGCTTTTCCCTTAAATATATTTTTTTCTATTTTAATAGCAAAAAATTCAGAATGGATTGGAATACGGAGTCCACCTCCCTGATTGGTGAGGAGCTCTTGGTTGAGGTTCTTGACCATGTGCCTTTGACTACGCACAATTTTGTAAGTATCAAGTTATTTCATTTTTAGATGTATCTGAACACAGTTTAGGCATACTGTTTTGTATATTGTTTTAGACTAATGTGCATATCTTTTTTTTTCAATTTCAGGTTCGAAAAACATTTCTGAAGTTAGCCTACTGTGATATTTGCCAGAAGTTCCTTTTGAATGGATTTCGTTGCCAGACATGTGGCTATAAATTTCATGAGCATTGTAGTACCAAAGTGCCCACTATGTGTGTGGACTGGACTAATATGAGACAGCTCCTGTAAGTCACCTCTGTGTTTTGGTAATTTCTAATACTTCCATCACTACCCTTGGCTTTTAATTTATTTTGATAATAGTATATAAAGCTTTAAAAAGAAAGTATGTAATACTTTAATACTGAAAAAGGATGATGAGAACTATAATGGACATGAGCTGCATATTACATCTCAGATGCAGCTTGTGAACAGTATATATTGTTTTGCATACGTCAATTGTGAACAGTTATTTGCATTGTAGGCTTTAGAAAGAACCATAGCCATTCAGAGGCCTGTCATTGAGATAAGCATTTGCCTTTGCTTGGTGGTTCTTAATCTGATGTTTGGCCTGGCATCTCTGTCTTGAAGGACATACACATTCATATACATTTGAGAGAATACCAGTCTCTATTTGTTTCTAGGCTGTTTCCATCACCAGGAGAAAGTGGAACACCCTCCCTGCCCCCACTGACATCCAGACGAATGAGAGAGTCTTTGACTCGGTTTCCTAATAGGTAAAATAACCTTCCTATCCAGGGTTTGACCAATGGCCCAGTTACTTGTCTGCAGTAGGTCCTTTTTGTTATTATGACTGAGCATGAGCATATTTCACAAAATAGCTAACCTGGTGAAACATCCTGTTTTTCAAGATTCAATGCTTTGATATGCTAAGGGCCCTTTGCATATTTGACCGAGAACTCTCATTTTAAAACTGTGAGTTGGGGAGAGAACCACTGGCCTATCAGCATCAAATGTAGGAGCTTTCTACTTTTCACGTTACCCACAGTGGAGCTTATAGTCATGGCCCAGGCAAACTACTGTATGTTTACTGTAAGCAACTTCTCTCAATTGAAAGTCTTATCTAGCACCTGCCACACCTGTGGCATACTGATTTAAAGACGTGCTTTGGGTTAGACATTTCTTATTTGACTTCAACTCTGTATGCCTAATGTTAATGCACTAACAATTGCACATTGAAATAATATGACGCAGTAGAATGCAACCTTACAATACTGTAATTCCCCTCCCCTTGTTTTCTCTGCCAGTTTCATGCACCGCTATTCCACCCCTCATGCCTTCAACTACACTACGCCCTACCCAGCTACAGGGGGCACTCTCTCCCAAAGGCAGCGCTCCACCTCAACACCCAACGTCCACATGTTTAGCACCACCCTGCCAGTGGACAGCAGCATGATTGAGGTAACTACACACCGCGTGGCCCCCTTGGGTACTCCTGGAGGTTCAGGGCAGCTAGTCTTAAAATACCTCCTGGCTAAGAGTGATCATGCCATCTCACATGCCAAGCGGTCCAAACCCCATCCCCCACCTGCCTCTACACTCTGTTTACACTTTTTCTGTTAAGTATTCCACTTGGACTGTGTTCAGTTGGTTTTTGTGTGATTCTCTTTATTGTCGCCTCTTTGGTACTTTCAACCATCCTACTGTACAATTGACTTCCCCCTTTTTAGCACTTCTGTTTTGTGTCTCTTCCTCTGTTTGGTCTTTCATTATTATGGCCTATCTTTGCACGCATACTAGAATATGCTCCCCAGTTGGTGCTCTCTTCTGCAGTATAACCCTGGGTTATCAGTCTTAATGTTGGTTCCTTCCTTACGTTTTATTTACTCTCTCCTTTTCCCTCTTGTCTTCCCTGGCCTATTGTATTTACCTTACTGGGGTGTAGCTAGACTGTCTGAATGCCTCCCCCAGCTCCTGGTGCCGTAGATTCTGGCTGAAGAGGAGAGTAGGTATTGTGCACTTCTCCAACTCTTTTGTTGAAGCAGCATCAATGAGCACAGAAAAGGTTAGGAAGCAGTGACTGTTTGAATAGCATGCCTTGCAAACAGGCGAACCACGTTTATTAAAGCTATGGTGTCCACAACTGCTGGGCTGCTATTATGCCATAACTGATGGTCTTTTCCTTTTTCCTCCATTTTCCTATGTCCAGGATGTGATGCGTGATCATGACTCTGGTAAGTAGCTGTTTCTTTGTTGGAAAACACAGTCATGGCCTCTCTCTTTGATACATTACGTTGATGAAATGGTCTCCTTTAAAGCTCCTAACTATACCAGTTATGCTCTCACAACAGCTGGGAGTTCTCCCAGTCAGAGCCCTACAGGTTGGACCCAGTCCAAAACCCCTGCACCTGCCCAGCGTGAAAAGATTCCATCCTTCAACACTCAGGAGAAGAATAAAATCGTATGTTCTCTCCATTTTTTTTCTGTATGCTGATGAACCTGATATTCATACCCTTGTTGTAACATGTCAAAAGCAAACATATTTATATTATTATACATCGTATCTGTTAAATGTATTTTGGTTTCCTGTTTATCCAGAGACCCCGCGATAAGCGGGATTCCAGTTATTACTGGGAGATAGAGGCCAGTGAGGTGTTTCTAAACTCCCGCATTGGTTCAGGCTCTTTTGGGACTGTATACAAAGGAAAATGGCATGGTAAGAATAACACACAAAACCTCATTCTACAGTCAGTGGACATTCAAATACTCCATACTGATATATTGGATGAAATATCTAGTTTGGTAAGTTTAACTTACCAATTGTATAATAATGTATAATGTATTGTATTTTAATGTAATGTTTTCACTAGATTCGCCAGTATAATCATGTTTTTCTTCACCTGAGGCACTTTGATCAGCGTTGCAGATGTTTGTGTGTAGTACTGTGTATGAATGTGTGTGTGTGAATGTTAGGCAAAACTGTACAGCTCTTTGGCCTGTATGTTAGAAAAGCGCAATATAAATGCAGTCCATTTACCATTACTGTGCATGGGACGTAGTATGAAAAAAATGAGATTTAGTGCATTAAATACAGCATAGAAATGGACCATTTCACTACAGACATTAACAGGTGGCCTAATATTGTATGTAGCCGAAGCTATGAAGTAAATTTTTGATCATCAGGTGATGTAGCAGTGAAGATCCTAAAGGTGACAGATCCCACGCCAGAACAGCTCCAGGCTTTCAGGAATGAGGTCGCTGTACTACGGTAAGGAATATTGTCCAAACTTAAGGGAGACTGTTTCTTGTCTATTTGGTTTGCATTGCCAGTGAGCTAGCATTTTCCTGTTGGTGGGGTTAAACCTACAGCAGATGCATTATTGGCACCGTCTTTACTGCAATCTCTTGTATCTCTCTCTTGTTGGGGTTCCTTCCTCTTCATCACCTTTTTGTTGTGATGTCTCGCTGCTGCAGGAAAACGCGACATGTCAACATCCTGTTGTTCATGGGTTACATGACCAAGGACAACTTGGCTATTGTGACCCAGTGGTGTGAGGGCAGTAGCCTCTACAAACACCTACATGTGCAGGAGACCAACTATCAGATGCTTCAGCTCATAGACATTGCCAGGCAGACAGCACAGGGCATGGAGTAAGCCTTAACATATTTATTATGGACTTTTGTGTTAGGATGGGTGTCCGCTTGATTTTTAAACTGTTGTCTACTCTCACTTTCAGCTATTTACATGCAAAGAACATAATCCATCGCGACATGAAGTCCAACAGTATCCTTTTTATGTACACATTCTGTAATACTGAACTTACTGTGGTCATCCTACTGTGACTGGCACATACTTGCTCTGTGCTTTAGCAATGCCTCCTTGACAGCAGTATAGATATCTTCTTGCATGAAGGGCTGACGGTGAAAATTGGGGACTTTGGTCTGGCCACAGTGAAGGCCAGGTGGAGTGGCTCACACCAGGTGGAGCAGCCCTCTGGGTCCATTCTCTGGATGGTAACACAGCTCTTATCATAAAATACCCTTTTTAAGGGACGCTCCACTAATTGTCTGGTTTTTTGTTGTTGTTATTGGCGGTCAGGTTTGGAAAATGGAGCATGTATAAACCATGGATTTTACTCTTAGAATAAATAATAAATAGACATTCCTAAACTGAAATGTTTTCATTGTTTGTATTTGTGTATTTTCTATCTTAAGGCTCCTGAGGTTATACGTATGCAGGATAACAATCCCTACAGCTTCCAGTCTGATGTGTATTCCTACGGCGTTGTTCTCTTCGAGCTGATGACAGGAGAGCTCCCGTACTCTCAGATCGCCAACAGAGATCAGGTGAGCTGTCGGCGTTTAGATAAACGCATTGCGGACACCATGAGGCTACCATCCATTCAGCAAACTTCGTCTCATGATGTTCCTTCCATCGTCTGCATCACTTCATACCATTTAGCCATACGGTGACCTTTTTAAGGCCTGCGACCTTTTAAGTGACTTTTCAATTTGAAGTCACAAAAGGCTGGGGGGGAGGGGGAGGTGGGGAGACAGTTGGAGGCATGTAGCTTGGCTATGCTCCCAGCCTGAGACTCTGTGTCAGCCCCAGACACGGGGTCTTGGAAAGGTCGTGGACCTCTGTCAGCTAAGCACGGTATAGCTGGCCTGATGCCCGCCAACGGTCACCCTGGAACCACAGGTTTATTTTAGCCCCAGTACCACCACCTGTGTTTTAATGTTGCTGTGGGTTGGGTAAATTCTGACAGAATAGCTGCATGCTTGAATGGTAATACTGTAATACTGTGACAGTGAAGGCCTGGCTGAGTGATAATGATTTGTTGCTGCAGTGCTATTCACATTCGTAGAATGGCCATGGCTGACCTGGCAGCCCATACCGGTAGGGTACTCGCACACATGCCTACAGTAGGTGTTTGAGAGAGGTGCCTCTCACCTTTGACTCAATGGCTGTATTAATAAACGCTTAATGCTAATCTAGGACTGATAAACACGGGATAGTTTCGCATTAGCTCTGTCTACAATTGTATGCAGTCTAATAATTATTTTATCAAGATTCACATTAATTTTCTACTACTCTGCTACTTCATTGCCTACCATACCATCTGCTGTCTCTTTCTCTCCTCAGATCATCTTCATGGTGGGCCGTGGCTACTTGTCCCCAGACCTCAGCAAGCTCTATAAAAACTGTCCTAAAGCCATGAAAAGACTCGTGGCCGATTGCATCAAGAAGAACAAGGATGAGAGGCCACTTTTCCCACAGGTAAACCCCTGTCAGGGTTTGAATTTAGAGCGGGAATTGTATATAATGCGTAATGTTAATTAACTACTGTTACTTTACAAGTTGTTATTGTCTTCATACAGATTTTGTCATCCATTGAGCTTCTCCAGCACGCCCTTCCCAAGATAAACCGCAGTGCCTCAGAACCGTCCCTGCACAGAGCCTCCCACACAGAGGACATCAACACCTGCACTCTGACCTCCATGAGACTGCCTGCCTTCTAGAGTCTTACATCGCACTGTCCTTCCTCCTGATCTGCTTTCCTCCTCTGCCTCAACATATCTGTAATAGTCCAAATACCTGACACAGCCAGCTAGCTGCTTTTCACAGCCACACAAGCACACTTGGTATATGAAGTGTCTGGAAAGGAGATTGGCTGAGAAGAGCCATGGGACTGTTAAAGTGCCTGTAGAGGATGTTATGATAAATAATCATGGAACTGGTTGTTTGGTTCTCAATGCAGAATTATTATTTTTTTGCAGGGTGCACATTGTAGCTATTCAGTGTAATGTGCTAATATGTACACACACACACACACCTAGACAGACTAATAGACCTTTAAGAAAAACAAAGTATCTTTTAACTTGGCCTTAGCATGAGACACACGCTTGTGTCTGGTTTGGTCTTTGAGGACCTTCAGTGCAAAACCTGAACAAGGATCATGCACAGCTTCACCTCTGGTTATCAAAAACACGAGTGGATGTGGATGTAATTCTTAGTTGCACAATTGAATTTTGATTTTGCATAGTCTTAATCAGAATGGAATATGTTGGAAGATGTTATTATCCATCTTCGTTTAAATGCTTTTTTAAATTTCTTCTGAGGGTTCTGGAGGAATGTGGCCTGTTAGACAGCAAGCATTGATTAAGCAATTGATTAAGGAAAAACTTTTAGATTTGCAAATTTTTGCAAAGGCATTGTTTGCTAAGATGGTCATGATATTGATTCCTGGCACAGTCTGCTAATAGCCACACCTATTTTGGTTTTCATGAGCTGGATGTTGTCTTAAATGTTGAATTATTTGGAAACTACTTTTCTTTTGTCTATCAAGACTCTTGTAGGACTTTAAGCATTTTATTATAACTTGGTAATAAAGTTGTTTTATTCGATGTTTTAATAAATATAAGTTAAAATTTCTTTGCCAATGTAGAATGTATCGATTTACTATTGTTTGCTACACTTACCTGGTTGTAAGTGCAAATGGCCAATATATATTGTGTCAGATTAAAATCTCAGATTTCAGAATTGAATTTTGGTATGGCAAGATATTCCATATTGAGAGTAAAAAAATAAAAAAATACACCAGATGGTATTGCGTCTTTTACTGAGTGAACTGAATTCTCACAAATGTGCACGACATTCTGTAAAGGTGAGATGTTTGTTTGTAGCAGCATAGTGTAACCTCACAGGGATCCAACCTAGATAGAACTTGTGCCTGATGCCACTGGCTAGATTGCTGGAACATTGTCTTAAATTTGTTGTTTTAAACATTCAAGATCTATTTCCTACTTAAGTTGCTGCCTGCCTCACAATTACAACTTTTTTGATTTTTAATTTGCATCTAGTTTGTATATTAAGCCAGTGACATTAAAAGTGTCTAATTCCGATTCCGCAACCGTTTTATTATGTGGTTTTACTACATGTGTATTGTTAATCTAGTCTATTTCTGCTTTTTGACAAGCCGCAGAGGAAGGCCTAAATAAAACTAACTTGAACTGTGGACAGCTCCATCTAGTGGATAGTGTTAGGTCAAATTCTGTACGATTATGATTCTCCATGCTTACTTGTAGACTTGACGCTTTCTTTAGTGGAGTAGGTATTTAAATGCAAATGCGGGTGTGCAGCCGGTAGCCAGGGAGACAATAAGGATAGCTGGATGGTGACAGCAGGTATACATGTATGAGTACATGTACTGTATTTTCGAAAACTATCACAGTGGTTATGGTTCCTGAAAAGGCTTTATAAAAACAAAATAAAAAGGCTTTTGTGATAAATAAAACATAATCGCCTACATAACAGGACTTGTAAATGCCATTTTAGGTTTGTAAAACAACTGTCTAATGTCAGCAACGTTAAAAATATAACATTTTACACTAAATAGTAAAGTGCTGGCCTTGTTTAGTCGTATTGGACTTAAAACGGAATGAAGTTATTATATGGTAAATTATTGTAGCAGAGGTAATCATATCCCCCAAAGACACAAAGACTTTTGGGATATTTGTAATAATTGATACTATATGTTTCTCAGTTCTATATTATAATCAGCAGGCATTTTAATATATTTAATAATCAGAGAACACATTAATACAGATCCCGTATTATCTCCTTTAGCAGGGGATGCAGGCACATCTCTTGTTCCTTCTTTTTCAGCTGGTGAATGCGACTAACATGATGTGCCACTAGGTGGCGGAGGTCAGCCATCTTCTGCAACAGCTTGGCTAACAGATGCGGTGACTCCGGGTGGACCGACTTCAGCTGGTCCTCGAGGGCCCGCAGCGCCATACCCTGAAGCTCTTCTATGGGCTTAACGTTGACAAGGCCCGGCCGATCTGCTCAACAAGAGCAAGAAGAGAACATTTGATTTAGCATGTTTTACACAAAAAAAATATTTTCTGAGCATTTAGTCCAATTTTTATGCAAAGCTCCACGGGGTATGAGCATGAAGGACTGGCAAAGATAAATGATCATGCAGTATAAATATGAATGAATATGACTGACCTTTGCTAAGGAGAACGACTGCTAGGAAGAGGGCCATGTCACTGTCGTCCAGCTCCAGCATGTTGAACCTCACAGCGAACTCAAACTTTGGCTCCATTATCTCACAGAAGGGCCTCTGCAGGCCCTTGAGGAACTCACGGGTGATGAAGACTTGTCCATAGGCAAAGAGCATACCGTCCTTATTCATGAGCGGGGCCAGCTTGAGAATGGTGACCTCCATGGCGCCGTACTTCAACAGGGACACCTGGTCGTTCATGTCCAGCTCCGACCAACCTGGGATGCTCTTGGCGAACTCTGTGACCTCCTTTACAGCCTCGGCGGTGCGGAACTGCACCTCACGGAAGAAGGTGAGCTCCACCTGCCGGTGCTGGGAGGAGACAGGCCAGTCTGTGGCTAGCAGGAAGTGGTGGTCCAGGGCTGGCAGCTGTCTGCAGTTTACAATGTGTTGTCCAGCCACGAGTGTCCTCATATCATGGATGAGAAAGGGCTGGAATGGAAGAGGCAGCCGCTAAATGAATAGAAGTAAAAGGAAAGCCTGGCGTTCCCACAGAGCAAAATCCGGGAATGACCTTTTCACTGTGAAACAATCTCTCAGACCACTAGGAATCAGATTCTTAACATCTACCTGCTCCAAAACATGTAATTGTAGCCTGCCTACATTAGCCTGTAGCCCATTCCAGATGGCCAGATTGAACATAAAAATGCTCAGCTATATGAGGCAGGTAACTAATAATCTCATGTTGGCCTGTTTCCCAGCTGACACATGACAAACTGTAAAGTAATCCTCTGATGGGATTAGGGCAGGGTATTCAAAGTAGATATAAACAAAATGACAGTTTTATGCATTGTTTCTTACTGTGCGTCCCTTCCCAGACAGGATGTCATGGGCCTTGTTCTTGGTCAGAGGGAAGTGTTTGTGGTAGGATTCCACCAGGACTCTGGCCAGCATTCTCAGCTCAGTCACCTCAGGCCTCCTGAGGTCCACATCTATGTATTCTGCCAATAGCTTCTCCTTCTCCACCTTGGGCAACCGCCCGAAACGGATGGCTATAACGACAGGAATATTAAATAATGAAAACACATTTTGTATTAATTTGAGTGTTGCACCGCATTATGTAACTATACGACTATATATTACTGAAATGCCTGTAAGATAAGATCCTCTTTTGGAGTGTCAGCATTTCTGGCATTCATGGTTTAAAGTTCAAAGAGTGTAAAAGTACCGTATGTCTATCAGTGTTTTTCATTTTCTTTGTGTTTGCGCTAATAGTACAGAGCAAATATTAAAAAGACAGCCAGTAATTAGCCTTTGTAATTAGATGTTAGAATGTTTCAATACCCTCATGTGACATTCCAACAGCCAGGCACTTTTGGAATCTGCAGTATTGGCACTTATTCCGACTCCTTCTATAAATCCGGCAGTGAAAGTTGCATTGTTCATAGACAAGTTTTAACCGTAAAGTCCTCCGGAAGAATCCCTAAAATGAACAAAGGAAAAAAACCTAAGAATCATAACATATTTTAACATCTATAATTTCTACCTATATTATTTTTATACATAGTTTCTTTCAAAATGTCAGTAAAACATTTCTGGAAATGCATTCCTGTTTCTCAACATCTTTCTCTTTGTAACTGCTGCAGTAGTGCTCCACACCCAAGCTCATTTCAAAGACTTTGCGATCCTCATCTTACCTACCTTACATCCTTCGCAGGCATAAACACCATAGTGATACCCAGAAGCCTTGTCCCCACACACTCTGCAGTCAACGCTTAGCAGAGAGCCATCTGTGTCTATTGTGAAGGAGTGCATTGGGGTAGTTGGCAGCCTGCCTTGGCAGGCCCTGTTGTCCTGGTATATTGCCACTGACTGAGTACTTTCTTTGACTGAAACGGTCAGAAAAATCAATAAGATGTTGCCATGCTGTTTGAGCTTGGTTGGTGTGCCAGTGAGGAACAGCTGTTTGAGATCAAGACTTACTGTGGCACTGGCTGTATGGAGAACTGCATGACTGGCTTATGTTCATGGTATAACTGTTATGGGTATGCTGCAGATATGACATGCAAGGGTTCTGGAAAGGACACGCTACTGCAGGTCAAGTTGAGTGACTGTCTTCCATCGTACGTTAAGCAGATTTCAACAAATCATATGGGCCCACCATACTGTAAAAAATGCAATTATTCCATGTCTTTGTGGTCTGTACAGTAGTCAACAGTTTACGATTTACAGTTACATTTCACTGCAACAGTCAATTCTCATGATAACATAATGAGCATTACAGGAATCTACTGTAATGCTTTCTTTATACAACTACTGAGAATGGAAAAGTTAATCTGAATTGTTTGTAACATATTATCTTTACTTACATAATGTTCAGTGTAAGCATGTGTAAGCA
>JAODUG010004965.1:12652-29662 GCA_027564795.1 Aphredoderus sayanus
GTGTAAGCATGTGTAAGCAGCAGCATGCAGAATATGATGGCCATGGAAATATGTGCTACACAGTGATCACAATCTTGAATTACATACCCAACCAAATATTATATAACATTATGTAGAGAATATTAAATGATTAATACTCTCATTAATTATTCCTATTTATAATATGATAATAAAATATGTCACACCTTGTTTTCAGCAGCCTCTGCAGTGTCTGTGTTGTTTAGTTGGCAGTTCTTATGAGTAAAAGAAAGGTTAACGAAAGACCTGGCCCTTTTTTCTGTAAATGTGCTAGTCCCTCCTTCTCTACTCCTGTGTTGGACTTTGGAATTATAAAAGGAATCACCTCACAACTTGTGTTTATTGTCTGAAGATGGAATATTATCTGTTAAAATATTTGAATAGCGGTTATATATTAATAGGGTGAGAAACAATTTAAAATAAATTATTTTGTGAATTTATACAACAAAAAGAATGACATTAGTTTGTTTAATTTGTGACAATTACAATCAAAAGACATATTGAAAAATGCATTGTTTCTTACAGTTAGATCCACATCCAACACATTATTAACATGCATATACTGTATGTTACAATACCCAAATAAAAAACACCTCGTCCACAACTTTTTTTTCACCTGCTACATACTATGAATGTTGAATGTGACTCTACAATACATCAATTTTAGACATGCTATAACATAACTTTAAAATATATTTCAAAACAATGACAAGAACAAAACAAATGATTATGCTATAAAACTAAATAGAAACAAACAATGTTTAATTACATATACTTTGACATTAAACTAGAGAAAACTTAACCTATTAGTAAACTATAACAGTTAATCACATATATATGTCTCTTTAATTACAAGCCATTTATTCTAGGATAAGTAGGATTCTTGAATAGAATTCATAACCCTCCAGACCATCTCCACTGAGGTACCATGCACATGGAAGAAGATTGAAGCTCTGGGGCAAAGCACAAAAATATGGCCAAGGTGCATCCAACTAACATGCATGACTAAACACTGTCAAATTGTCAAAAACATAATAGTTGAAAAACACTGTAATTTTAAAATATATAAATTTACATTTGAATAATTACATGTAACACACAATTAAGTAGAATAACATCAATATACAATTACAGTTGAGAGCATTATGCACCTCAAAAACACAACAGACCTTTGAATCACCTGTTTCATCTAGTTAGAGAAGAGATTTGCAAATGACTTCCTCAAGTTGCGGAGTGACTCTGCATTTGCCACCTCTTCACTGGCAGTGCGAAAGAAGGTTGTCTCCCTGAGGCCAAAGGCATTGCTCAAAGACTGAGACTTACTAGAAGACAATATAAATAGAGAAAACAAACACATCAAAACAGAGGCTAATACTGTATATTGCTTGAATACATTAATTGGTCTACAAGTAGTAATAAGTTACCTAATAGCAACTAATTTCATTTGACCGTCAAGTTTGATGATTTGATATATCCGTTTGATATATCCATTCTTACTTCAGCTGTGGGTGTGGCTGTTGCTTTTCCTCTGAAGCTTTCTCTTGCTGATGTGATGGCTGAAATGTACTCTCCTCATCAGGCTTTGTGTCTGAACACTGAGATCCAGGGAGGACCATATTTGAAACATGAAGCAAAGGCTTGACCTGCTGGGCTGGGGATGTTTGAGACCCCAGGTCTCCTGAACTTATCCAGCCTTGATCCACAGACTGTGAGTGGGACTGCTGGGTTGCCGGGCAGGCTCTTTGGCTTTGGTCTTTAGTAGGAGCTTGGGAAGTCAACTTTCGAGCAGGGCTTTGTGAAAGTAATCCTTGAGCCCCAACTGGGTGCCCTAGTTTCAGTACAAAAAAAAACAAACACTTGGTGACATTCAAATCTTTAATTTTTTTTTAAAGATGCTTATGTGTGGTGTTATGCTGAATTAGTGATGAACTGCATATCGTAGCCCTGCATGGTCACAAAACAAAGGCACACAAACCAGAAGGGGAATACTACCACAACACTGCTATCATCATGCGTATAAAGCAATGCAATGTGCTCATGCTTTGATGCTGTGCATGGATTAGATTACAATGTTTGGATATGTTAAGGTTGTAAACGTAATCAGGCTTTTGATTGTTTCATTGAGAAGACATATTGTTTTGAATCATAACAAATATGGTGACACAGACCCAACATACTTTATATTGCAAAGGAAGCTTTATTGCCAGTGACATAAGGGAAATATCCATAATGGAATTTTCCACAGTATACTGTATTCTGATCTTGATTTTAAAACAGTCCAACACCAGTTCTAATAGTACAGACCTTTAGTAAGTGACCATGGTCCTAAATAGTTACAATCTTGCAGATTTGAATAAAATAACAGTTTTAAAATATATAGGTCTGGACACAATGTCCAAATAAACAGAGAAATACTGAATCAATCCAAAACCTTATATTGCAGCTACTACAGACCGTGGTGGTACATCTGCACTATTCCCTCCTAAAAACCAATGTCATGGCATATTTCCTACAAAACAACACAACCATAAAGCCTCAGGCATGGCTTTCACAAGGTTATTCACACAGATACAAAGGCAGTTAATACACCTTGTAAAATAAGTGCACACAGAGCTTGCTGAACATAATTAGTACTATTTAGTAACAAACAATTTGTAAGGTATGATACAGATATTTTCAACAGCTGGCTTTCATGTGTATTTAGCTGTGTAACCATTAAGGGTATTAGACACATTGAATAGCCTCCACATAAAGTCACCTGACAACTACAAAGTGATTGTATGTAACGGCCATGTTAAAAAAGTGTTTAATCTTAACAAAACATGGGTGACACATTATGAATATTATGTTATTAATAAATTATGTAGGAAGATCTGATTTAGAAATAATAGAATATTAAAAGGTACTGTAGGCAGGATTTAAGAGCTATACTGTACATCTAAAGCAATTTGTAAGAAATGGAATCGACATCCGTTAGCTATCAGTGAGACTGCTCTGTGAAACTATCTGCTCTGGTTGATACCGTAGTAGGTTGATACTGTAGTACTATATAGAATCGGTGACTCTATATAGGCCAACTTTGACCTCACCCGAAAGAATTCGGAGCACTCTGGACCTCTTTGCTCTGATTGGGTCCAGCAAGAGGGAGGGAGCAGATGAGGAGGGGCTGGGTTTTTGGGTTGTTTATTTCCAAAATCAGACTTGTTCTTTTTAACTAGTTTTGGGTGCATCTCTCAAATCCTACCTAGAGCAGCTTTAAGTAAATAACAAAATATGTATATTGCACTTGCCATTAACTTTTGAGGGGATTCAACAAATATGCCATAACATGCAAATGTGTTGAACCTATCAATGGCAATAACAGAATAACTGTGAATCTCTGCACCACAGAGCTATTGCACTGTTGTCATAGCAACACCATCATGATAGCTGTTATTCAATATGGGGACCACTGGGGATCTGACAGACATTATAATCAGGATTTTAGAACATGTATTACAGAGTTCAGGCTAGCGTCTGATTTCATGCAATTAAAAGTACACAATAACATTTGTTTAAATACAGCATCAGTTGGATGAAACAAGACTTACAGACAGTACAACGATCTATTGGCAAAATAATGTCTTCTATTTTGCTTCAGCAGTAGGCCTATATTTTATAACGTGCTCTCTCCCACCAACTGTAACACACAGTCCCCTCCCACAATATTTACCCAATGGGTTACTGTAGTGCAAAGAGTGATTAATGTGGAGTGTAAATTATTTACTTCTTTGGTATGAAATTATACAAATATATACTGAAGTTGTGTGTCACAAAGACCATCTACAGTGTGTTTTGTTAGAAATAATCTAAGTAATAAAATCTAGAATGGAATGTGTTGGGAATGTTTATAAAATTATCAGCTTGGTTTTAGTGTGTATTATGATTGACTTCACTAGTTCACTGAGCGACTTTGACATAAGTAATCTCTTTGATAGTTAATGTTAAGAAACAGCGTCACATCCTGAATATGTACACTTTAGCTGTCTGGTATTAATACATGATTGTTAATAATTATATCTACTCTGTAGAACTTATAATATGCATTAGTTATGACACATTCACAATGCATGGATCAAACAGTGGGAATATAGCTTAGATATAACAGTGACATTACTGGAACATCCCAGGTGATCAAAAATGTTGATAACGTATCTGCCTTTTCATCAATCATGCAAAACAAAAATAAATCTATTCAATACAGGTATGAAAATAATCACCACTATAGTCACACGCACCCACATGTACATATGAGATATACACACACGTCAAACTGCACAACAAACCACAGTTTGAACAATATCTAAAAGTACACGCCAAAAGGGATAACAGAAAGGGGTTAGGGAAAACCAAGATTAACAGCTGGGTCAAACAGATGGAACAGAGCAGCACTGAACTCAGTTTAGGCACAATCTGCTTATTACATCATCAACAACAGCCCCAAAGTAAAACCACAGCTACAGAAACATAGGTGAACTTAACAAGCACACAAATCAACAAGTGGACAGTACATCTTGACACTGCATAGAGAAAAAAACGCAGTCCAGGCCAGCAGCCTGCTGGGCCAAGCTATCATCGCCGAGATCTGACTCTATAGGTATCAGAATCCACCACAAACATCTGCGTTTGTCTTCGCCTAATGTACATCACTATCTAGGATTTTGATCTCCCTCTCCCCACTGGGAACTCAGTTAGCCTGGACTGGTTTAGGACCCACTGCAACGCCATTACAGTCGAGAATGTACTGCAGACAACCTTGGGGTGGGCGCCCTGCGCCATTCTTAGTGAGCTCTGATGCCATCTCTGCTTTCTGGCCAGCACCCTAAAATAAACAAAGATATACATTTATTTAGCACAATTTCACTGCTATTAAAGCTCTTCAGAATAATTTTGCACACTGGTGGCTTATTGGCAGCCATTCTGGTTGAGAGATGCAACTGCAATCTATGTTTTTCAAAAGCAGATCATAGGAAAAGCACATTATAGGAAATGTAGTAGGCCTACTTGTAATTTGAAGTCATCTTTGAAAAGTCATAAACTCAATCTAATGTACAGTAGGTGCACATTACAGTAAAGTGCAGGTATATGCATATAAAATAAAGCCTGTAGTGTCAGATGCCCTATTGTGTTTACCTGAGATGGCTGTATGGTGGTGGGTCTCTGGGGGGTGTTAGCTGCCTTCTCTGCCGCCTGGTCCATTTTTGCCAGCACTAGGTCAGCAATGAGCTGCCTATCCTCTGCCTGGTGCTCCCCTACCAGGGGCATGGAAGACCCCACCACCTGTCTCACACACGGATGGTTTTAGTAGGGACAGAGGATCGAGATGACTGTACTGGTACATCTCAATTTACATTGTGTCTGTAACAATATGTACTGAGTTAGTGATTAATCAGAAGTTGCACTATAGGTGAACTTGATCGCAAAAAGTAATCAATTACTATTTACAGATTGTTTTTAATGATGTTAATGTTTCAACCTTGGAAGATAGCAAAGATAAAAAACAACAAAGCAATGCTGTAAAGAAGCATGACTGTTATTAGTTTGTCCAATATAATTATATTGAAACTGTAATCCAGTACACTCATTACTGAAAAAGTAATTTTCAATACTATTATGTAATACTGTTACACTGTTGATAGGCAAATACTGCATTTTTAGTAAGGGCAAGGTTCTGCATTACATAAAGTAGTATTGCAATTCACAAGTTAATTTGATTGCACACATTTAACCTTAAATATATGGTAGGTGAATAAATCTGAAAATGATTGACCCATACCTCCGTGATATAGTCCTTTCCATCTTTCCCATGAATGGCTTTGACTGCGCAAATGTCCAGACCTCCAAATATCTCAGAGCAGGTGTTAACCCACAGCTTGTACCTGGACACAAACGTGTCTTATTAGCACCGCCCCCTTACATTTTGCATAACATGTTTCTCAACAGAAATGCCGATAATTGAAAGCTTTATACAGGATAATGCTATCCAATTATAACCTGCGGTGTCTTCGCACCTATGGTGTCTCTGCCTGACACAAGCCTTTGTTTCACACTCTCATTGCTAGTTATGAAAGTCCATGTAAAACAATTAACACCAGTGTCTAGATCATGGATTGAACTGATTTTTCACTTCTACAGAAGTAGAATTGTAATATATTACTTAACTGTAAAATTGTATACTATATTTTGGCCTTTACCAGCAAGGTATCTGTAAATTGTACAGTTTGAATTGTGATTTACTTCCCCAGCTCTGGGTCAATGTTAAATACTACCACAAAGAAACACACCTGTCAGTCATGGCCACCTGTTCAAGCATGGCAGAGCCTTTGTTGGTTTTCCAGTTACCAGATATGGATGTTCTCCTTAAGGGTATAAAACAGGTGCATAGCATAGAAAAGTGTCAATATTGATTATATTCTATTCTATATTGCTATGCTTTTCTATTTGCTAACCAAGTGTAATGATACATACATGTAGGCCTTGTAATCAGTGCCAATTTTCTGGATTCTGATGTCGTACTTCGAGTCAATAAGGGGCTCAGTGGTAGTGTACGTCTGGGTGAGAGCGACTACACTGGCTATATCCTGAAATTTACTATGGTTCTCCACTTTCACCTAGACACAGCAGAGACCCCCCCCAAAAAACACAAACAGGAAAAATGATTACAAAAGCATGATAGTTCTCAAAATTAATAGAGTTAGGGAGAAAAATTGACACTTTGATGTAATATTCCTTCGTAAATAACAACATACGGTATACCTTTCCAACACCCGAATGTGCATGTCCAATTTTCACAACCACAGGGAATGTTGGCATGGTTACCTGTATTGAAAAACATTTAATTAGGTATAAAAACATAAATATTAGGCTTTATGGCTACACAGCTTAGAGCTGCTCCAGAAGCCCAGCAGTTCAGCAAAATTCAGCTCTTACCATCTCCTTGTAGTTTGGGTAAAAGGTCTGTTCAATCAGTGGAAACTTCTCTGCACCAAGCTTCCTGTAAGTGTTGATCAGCTGGGCAAACTAGATACAGTACACATACACAGTTGAAGTATATTAAAAAGATAATTGAATTAAATATATTAGACAATAATAGTCTATGACAAATGATAAATAGCACCCAAACAATGACACCATCATATATTTTCATAGAATACAAAGCTTTGAGGACAATTTGGTGAATTTGTCTAAGCGTAATTTTGACCACATACTGGTTGACTTTTAAAGGCAGATAATCAGTGTTATTCCTCTGCTTGCAGCCCCCTATTTCTTTTCTTTTCTAAGGTATTTACAACAGTAATGATGTCCCACTGAGATGCTCAGCTGCTGGATGCCTACCGCCCATGGCTTGTCACAAAGGTTGTAGATAGAGTCCAGCGAGTTGATGCTAGGAACACCTCCATACTGTAAGCCAATTATCAGATTGCGGAAATCTTCATTCTGGGTCATGCTGAAGGCATGTTGACGTATGAGGACAAAGTCTGGCTTAAATGATCTAGAAAAGAGAAGTTGAACCCGTAATTAATGAAGAAATGTGAAATCATCAGCATGGGGGAATCAACGTTGTGTGAGGATGCAGCAGAATTACTAATGTAAAATAAGTCTCTAAAACAGGCTCTTCTTCTAAGGTTTATATCTGTCATACTCTCAGTCTTTGTGTTTGTTTATGTGCGAGTCTCACCGGAGAACCTTGGTACCGTTCCTCAGCCCCTGCATGTCAACGTTACAGGTCCCATTGGCGTGTGCCACAATATTGAGCTCGTTAAATTCAGCCTGGAGGAGCGATGAAGACAGTCATTTAGAAGAAGAACCTGAAAACAATACACATGAACAGACGAACCAAACCAGGCCTATGAATGTCTCTGTAAAACTTGCCTGCTCCACTTTGATGTCATAATCTCCATGTACTTTCTTTCCTCTGAACAGTTTTGCCCTTGGAAGCACACAAACACAACACATTGATTATCCTTTAACTCACATTGATTAACTATCGTACATTTCTTGCAGAAACTGTTTTGCAACAATATTTATTATATAATTCAAAAATGAATAAGACTTTATTGCCTTTAACAATATTGATTGTATTAAATCGACATATTCTAAGGATTAGAATACAGTATGTCTGTTAGATTGCTTAGAATCTAAGAAATCTGATACACAGTATTACAATTACAGCCATTCTTATTCTTTTTAAGTATATCCAATTTATAGTGACAATGCTGTTAAACAAACATTCATGGCAAAATGATAAACCCCAGAATAGTCTGAATGATGTTCCAATATGATTGATGTGCCAACAGAGATTTCAACTACTTGGTGCCAGTACCACCTAGTGGCACCATTAGTGAATGACACACCAACATTACTTGTCTGTCAAACAAGGTTCTCTTATCATAAAATGGCTGCTCCTTCTCCAGTGTAACTATTGCTGACCCAATTCTGACAGATTCTGTCATGTCAGAATTACAATGCTGTTTCAGGGCCTCTTTGTTTATTTTCAAATTGTAAGTATATTTTAGACAATACCTTTGGTCAAATAGGAACCTTGGTACATGGGACTGAAGATCTACAGTGAAACAGTATGTATATCCTGATACAACACCACACAGATCCAAACTGCAGGATATGGAAACCACCGCTTAATTACAACTAGGAGAAAGAATAAAGAAGAGAGTGGTGGTCGGAGCAGCTATAAGCTACACCCAGTCTTGCCAGTAACAGCCATTACAAGCACTCTCTTCTCTAATCCTATCAAGTTGCTGTGGATACACTTATTAATAAGCTCTATAAAGCTCTTGATTTGGCCACAAATTCAACTGAAATCACTTGATGAAATGTTAAGCAAACATTTTATTCTAATATGACTTCTGAAACACATTAGCCACATATTTAGGATTGATTGTTTTCCCAGTTTTTCTATCACCATGTTATTATGTGCGCTACACATTGTTTTGCATAAAGGACAACAATTCATTCATCATCTAATTTATGCATGGGGATCCATTTGGCATGAGGAGGCAAACAAGAGATGAAATATGAATCATGACTTCCCTAACCTGACACCTGACAATGAAAAGCCTCTACTATACTGTGATGAATGCTCCCTATATGTGGAGACAGTTTCAAATCATGACTCATGTCATCTGACAGGGCATAAAATGTAAAATATCTATGCCAGTGCTGTTTAAGAGAGTTATTTCATTATGTTAGGTTCACATCCATCTTCTGACTTTGCCGCAACATTATGATTTTAATCTTTGTCAAACTGTCTGCTGGTATTATATAATTACTTTATGAATTGTTCTGGAGAGGGCTTACACAAATGCTAAGAAAGAACATTGTTGATAACGCTACTATTATATGGTTTTCTAGACAAAGTATTTTTTAAATCTTGTTTGCGATTACTGCCTTGCTAACAAACAACACACCATGCAGGTGTTGTGTCTGTTTTAAAGTTTTCTCATAAAGAAGCCAACAAATTAATGTATCCTATATCTTGGTCAAAGATGATAATTATAGGCATAAAACAAATTATATTGCTAAAAGGTGTGTTTATGTTTCCCCGTATTACATATTACTGCATGAGAAAAGATAGAGAGATTGATTGCTATTGATGATTTTGATCATACATTTTTCAAAATAATTATTGAAAATGTGGACATAAATTAAAGATGCAACTGGTATTGAAAGTTCAAATGACACAAAACAACAGCATATCTGCTGTGTTGATTTTCTAATACACTTAGTATGCAAACTGCAAGCATGTGTCTGGAATAGACAATGCAAAAGCAACTATACTGACGATAAAGGAATGCAGTATGAGTGAGAGAGACAGAGAGAAAGAGAGATAGAGAGAGAGAGAGAGATAGAGAGAGAGAGCTCTGCGCTACATGCATTTTAATGCTGGTTTTCAGCCCACTTAATATTCCCTCTCCTGAGTATGTGATGTTAAAACGGGCTAAGATGACAGCACAAAACCCTGCCCTTAATTTAATCTTACATTTTCTGCATGTATATAGTGTAGTCTTAGACGACACAAGGTAAATCTATTCATCCTAAGTGCCACCGGTAATTTTACACCTTGGGAAATTGGACAAGTGAGAAGGCAAAATCTCAGATATGTCTGAGACAGTGAGATCTGTTCTACCTGTTGCATCACTGCTAGAACAAAAGCACCTTTCTGAGAGACTGACAGTTTAGAGACCTTCAAGTCTGTCTGTCTGTCTGAGGGGAAAATGTGTCATTGATTGATGCTACTAAATGGCTGTAAGCCCATACAATATTATTGTAATTGTAAATGTGGTAAAGATTAGTACAGGGCCTTGTGATAAAGGTCTACCTGTCAGCTAGCTGCCTCAACTGTTAAAAAATCACAAGGTGACTTTCAAACTAATTCCTATATAGAACACCATGCGTTCTCTGTATAGGGCAGCTACAATCAACAAGAAAAATAATCTGACCAGGACAGTAGGACGGTATATAGGTAAAGTGAGAAAACTATGATGAGAGCTCAATCCACCCATGGAAGATGACAAGGGGAAAACTGTTGGTATGTGAGCGAATGTGGGTCCAGTTCTATCAGGAGCTTCACATTTGGGCTATGATGACCCAAATAACAGTGACAGTGACATATGCCTGAGGATAGAGGATGTTTAGTGCCACCCCGATACCTCGGGCTGTGTGGGTGGCCTCGTGAATGACAAAACAAATCTAATTTGGGAATAACCTGAGAATGATGTTAATCCTTTCCTACACATCATACTTGTTTGGAGTGCTATTAGTGAGCCTACTTCATAGCATGGATGTTGCCTTGGAGATCTGACTGAATAGTGTGGACAACAGTGGCACTTACTGCCTCCTGACTGAAAAAGACAGCAGCCAATTGAATCTAAAACTGACTGATGATTTGAGTCATGTTCATTGCTCTCATTGCTCTCATTATGTTTCATTAGGCTTCCCTGTAATGACCTTTTCACTATATTAACTTTTAATACAATACCACGAATGGGCATGTGACTGAGCATAATCCCAGTCGCCAATGCATTGTGCGTGCACACATCTCATCTGTTACCTTTGCGTCATTTTGCCAGCATCTTTTTTTCACTGTTGAGCGTTTCTTAGCAACCGATAATAAACATGCAGTTAAAAAAAGCAATGTGGGAGGACTGGGCCAAGACCCCCTTAATTATACATTGGGTACTGTCAGGCACTTGTCCTGCAATCTGCATTTCTGGCTAATAGTCTGGTGGATTTGGCAAATTCTATTTTAGGCGACGTCCTGGGAAAACCAGGACTGGTCAGACTGTCTTCCATTTTATGCTGAAATATAAAATCACATCTCGAAAATGCTCCTCCCACAATAACGCACTGCCAACAAACAGCATGCAGTAAAAACTAGAAAAAGTGCCAAGCGTTCAACAAAAATAGCATGAATACAGAACAGAAGGGTTATCTCTCTTGGTTGGAGTCTAAAAATTCAAGCTACTGATTTAAAAATCTAAAAAGTGTTAATCAAACTCCACTGTCTTGGGAGAAGGATAGGTTAATATTGGTAGGTAATTATGGTAGTCAATTCCCTGCTAAAAGGTGGAATACGTATTGCATTCTTAAGATACTGATACTGTGATCTAAATGCTGCTCAGAATATGGTAGCCTAAACAATGTTTGGATAAATATTGTTGCCAGTCATTTACTGAAAGCACACCATGTACAGAAGGACTATATTTGATTCTGCAAAACTACAAGTTAATGGCACTGATTTGGCAATATATTTAATGATTAATATCCTAATACCATAGGTCTCTGTTGTTAGAAAATGTGGGACTACATAATAATGAGCATGTCTACTTATCAGAGTTCCACATCCCTATTGCTATACATGGATGAGATCTTATTAGGATTCATTTGTTTGTTATTTCTTTTCTATATGGCCAATTATGCTTCTGTGCCATCATAAGACCAGACCCATATAAAATACATACAACCCTGTAGTACTATGTATTTATTAATATCCCTTTGTTTCTATGTTATTAAAGCATCTGGCCATAAAAACACAAGCTTCATTAGCCGTAGAATGTCACGTTAACTTCAACGTGACACATATGCACACGGAATTTTATCCTGTGCAGATATATGCCTGAAGCCAAGCCTCTTGAAACCATCTGTAGCAAATCTAAAAATATTGAAGGAGACTCTGAACTTCACTAAGCCTTCTGGTTAGCCTACTGGTCTGGTCCAATAACTGGCTAAACCTTTCAGACTACATAATTAATATTTCCTGCTTAAAAGCAAAGAAACAAACTAAACAACAACAAAAAAACAGAGTACATGCAAACTCAGTGCGCTCTGTAATCCAAATACGCTTAGATAAGGAATTGATTATATTGACACATAGACCAGGCCTACTGTTTCAGCCACTGTCTGAAGTCATAAGACACGATTCCATCTTAACAGCTCTATCACTGAAAAATTAAAATATGGTGGGAAATATATCAGTTGTGTAAACAGAATCATATCAATCACCGCATATCTGTGGTCTATGTATTAGGCCTAGGAATTTAAGAGAAAATTCGGCTTTGTAATCTAAATGTACACCTTACTGTAATTGCCTCTAACAGTAGACTGTCACAATGTGCCTGCTGTAAGACAACTAGGAGCAAGAGGTCCTAATTAACTGAATGGCTTATATGCATGTTCTCTGTGTTCATGGAAAAGTCTGCCCTTCTCTTGGCAGGTGGAAAAAAGGATCAAAGATGAGCAGTGCACTGTTAACACTGGTGCATGTCGCACTTTTTTCTCCCTTCATTTTACCATTCCATTTGTTCACCTGCCTTCTGCATACAGTACTGTACCACTACTGCGACAGTCTAAGCCATAATGGCATGATGTCTGGCCACTACATTAATGGTTCCCTGCAACATTCAAGGCATGTCATGTGATACTACAATCGGAGGGGAACCCCTAATGATGGTTGTAAAGCACTGCAGCATTTCACCTATATCCAGAGAAAGCAAGTGCACGGCATTGATTAGCCATGTTGTTTTTCCATCTATAATGGTATACCCAATAGTAAAGTGCAATAACATGACACTATCTATTTGACTAGTAGCAGTATTAGCAGCATTATTAGTACAGCTGTAATGAAATGGATTGGCTTCATGAAAGGCTACTTATGGAAGTAGAAAACAATGAATGTGCCTTGGCAGAACAAACAATTAGGCCTATAGGCCTCATAGAAAATAATAATATATATAATGATTGCTACTGACAATATGGAATAGAGTACTATGGTATCCCAGTATGTTGCCATTAGTGGTTAGAATCAATAAACCTTATTTTCTCCTCGCCGCTAGTCTGTGTCGTGTCATTACACAGCCACGCTCTCCCATTAAATCACAACAGCAGTACATGCTTGTCAAACTGATCGGGGCTGCACACTTCTGAGTAGTTTTCAATGTGGGTATTTGAAATGTTTACATATAATTAATGTTAACATGAATTATTAAAATGAAGAAAGGGGCGGCAGCCAGGGGTTAGCAAAAGATGCACTGCTAACAATCCCTATGAATTATTAAAGACGTGGCATAAACCGGTGTGGTGCAGCTTGTTGCCTCACCATTCCTGCTGTGGCTCGTCGATAACGAGGAGAATCTTGAACTTCTTCGGTGTCGTGACTTGGGTCTGCTCCACCAGTCCCGCCGAGGCAGCCGTCTGCTTCACCACGTTGGTGATGGAGCTGAAGAAACCTGCCCCGGTGGACTGAGAGGGCTGAGGCTTCCTCTCTGGAGCAGGGGACGTTGCCGGAGGTGTCGCTCCGGCCGTAGGAGACTTGGCCGGGGCTGTGGACGTGGCTGGAGGAGGCTGAGTGAGATCAGGCCTCTGGAGGTCTGTCATGTAGCCATTGGGCAGGTTGGAGATGAATGTGCTGTCAGAGAGACGTCGACGCAAATAATTCATGGCTGCAAATGCAGGATGTGAAGAATAAGCAAGGGAAGGCTGTGGAGGATGTTGCGGAGGATGTTGCGGAGGCTGTGCCAGCACAGGATGTCACGCAAATGTTGAATTATTCTGCAGAGGGCTCCCCGTTCCCGGTGAGCAGCTGCTGATGGATCAGTTGTTAATGGAAAACTCCCAGCGAATGTGTTCGCTCCCAGCTCAAGGGTGCATCCTCAGTGCTCCCCCAGAGTCGTGATGCTGTACTCTCTCTCAGCCAATCACCTTTTTCCCTCTGCTACCCAGGATGATTGCAAGACAGGCTCACACCCCCCACTCTCCTCCCCATTGGCTATAGTGCCCTCTGCTTTACCCCTCCCCCATTTTACTGCCACACAATTTTTGAGGCACTGCAAAAAAAAAAAAAAAATGATAAGAGAGAGAGAGAGAGAGAGAGAGAGAGAGAGAGGGGGGGGGGGGGGGGGGGGTTTCCAGTAAGAAATTATGTAAAATGTTTACATAATGTCCTTTACAATATCTTGCTGTACTATTTTATCCCCGCTACCCACATAATACACAAAATGCAGCTTTGGAAAATAGGATCTAAAATGGCTGTTGGGACTAGTGTTACTGGGCAATGCAGAGGGATTAGAACACATGGAATCATTCGGGATATACTACTGAATGCATTTAACCTGCGTATCGTTCAAATTATATTTCAAGGTCCTAATAAATCTCTATAAAATCAGGATAAAGGCCTTCCTGGTCTATGCTTAATTAAATCGATCAATGTCACTAATGAAAAATAATCAATGGCTGTCCTTAGGGGCTTTTCAATGTGGGAGATATGTTTGATTGTTTGATTACAGTAGCTGTTGCAAAGTTAAACCAGCACTGCACATCATGCTTACACATTTATTTTAGAATGAATTAATGAATGTTATGTAAGTACATTTGAATAATGATTTGCATATTACATAATTTATTCTTCTGCACTTAGAGGTATGCACATTATTAGAGCCAATTTAAACAATTTGAGAATAGATAAATAGATTAAGGATTGTATAATGGCTAAAATAATATTTGTTACCTTGTTCAAATGGAGATAAGTGATATTTTTATGTAAATATCTATAATGTCAAATGTAATATGTGCATCATATATGGTACAATATGACGTTCATAATAATTTCACATCCTGTAACACCCTGCATAAAAACTATATTCTGAATACACCACATCAGAGTTAAAGTCATTAGTGTGCTCTTAAAATTATCTCATCTCCAGTCACTATCTGGAGACTAGCCAGGCAAGCTTTAATATGCACTGACAGGCCAACAAAGCACAAACATAAATTCCGTGGTGAGAGTTCTTGTTGTCTGACAATCTGTAAGAAAATGCTTAAACTTTTCTGCTGAACTTGTTTAGTATTATTTAAGAACAATAATTCTACCCTAAAAACTGAATACTATCGCAATAATAATAATAATAATAATAGCTGGCTAATAACACTTTTCATTATAATGTCAAAGTTTTGACAATGATTCATTATGTTAATACATGCACATGTACATACAAGTACATTAACATACTCACAATATTGCGGTTTTTGCCATAATTACGACAAAGACAATATTCCTACTCATTGTTTACATGGCTATGGAATGAGTCTTCCACTAATATTTAATTTAACATACAGCTGTGCATACTCCAATTAATGTATAATACACTCTTGACGTAACCAGTACTTTAATGTTTTTTATCATCATTGTTACATACAGTAGCCCTCCTGTTCTCAGGTTTCAAATTCTTTATTCGCCAGCAGATGGAACCACCTGCTTATGTTTTGATGGCTTACATAGACATCATGACATCATGTCTGTGTTAGCTGTAGAATTAGAATTGGCGCCTTGTATCTGGCAAAAAGAGGTACTGCGTTGGGTCAGTTTGACCCGGAGGACAACAGTAAGGATAATAACTACATTGCCATATAAACTACAACGCTACAGTATATGGAGTATTTCTCACTCTACATTAAGTGGCTCTTATGTAGTAAATGATAACTACATAGTAATAACACTTTTGATCTATGAAATAGTTAACTTTGTAAAAAAAAACATTGTAATTGTAATGTAATTTTTCCATGTTAGGAATAAAAAAGTTGAAACAGCAGAAGTAGCATTGGTAGAATCTCTATCTGCCAACCTAACACTACGTGTTGGGTTAAAATGACCCAAAGTACACCATGAGGGTTAAAATATGTATACACTATGCTGCTTCATTTTAGTGTGGGCACAGTACATTTCTGTTGCTTATTTATTAAATGTACAATAAATGCTCTTAAATTGATTCAAATTCATTCATTAAGCAAAATAATGAAATAAGAAAATTGAGATTGCAGTTAAACTTACTAGCTTGTTTTAAGTACATCTAACAAGGTTGTGTAACAATGTTAAACATTACTAATAATTATCAACAGTTTGACATCAAAACTAGTGTAATTACAAATCAGTTACACATGGAACAACACATCTTGTAATTAAAAAATAATAGTGTGAAATAACTTCTGCCAAGCTGCTTGTTCCACAAATAACGTAACAGTTTTTTTAGACAGAAATTGCATAGTATTTAAGTAGTATTTCCTATTAATGTCTACTTAATGTAAAGTGTTGCTGGGATTTGCAAAAAATAAAATAAAATAAATGTCATGACATTGTGAAATTGGTAGGCAATCCATTCAGCAAAACAGCAATGGGTTTTGTAATAGCACATATTACTGTGGCCACCCCACCCCACACAGTGACAGGATCATTTTGACACTCGTACAATAACTGAATACAGTTCCAAATCTCAATGCAAGATTTTGCATGAAAGCACCAGAAGGATATTCTGATAACTACGAAAAACGTGGCTTTATGGCTTCAGTGTATATTTATTTATTTGCTCCAAACTAATTTATTGACAGTGCATTTCATGTCAATCCATGACTTCACTCGATTAAACCTACTGAAACCACTTGAAAATC
>JAODUG010004966.1:0-10274 GCA_027564795.1 Aphredoderus sayanus
AATAAATACACTCAGCAATGCCAATTGAAAAACACACAAATCATACACAATCAGATGGCGCCGTCGTGTGGCCAAATGCGAGATTTCTGACTACATTACGAGGGTTAAGCAGTGAGTAAATTACTATATTATTAAATGATCCGTTTATAAACGGAATTATTTAGAAGTCAAATTATTACTTGTATACTTGAATCATGAATTCAGTAGAAGGGTAAGTATTATAGTTGTACTATTTGAATAAATAAATATGACATTTCATACAGAAAGAAATATCAGGCTAAAAAAATATGGTGGCTATATGATTAAATCCACAAGCACTGAAGAAATTAACTGGAAGAAAAGATTGCAAATGTATTTCTCATATCTCAGCTCTGTGTATAAACATATATAAGAAATTATGGTTATTGGTTTATTATTATATTCAATTTAAATTATAACAAGTCTGAATTAAGTCTGCTACAGCAAGGCACAATAATGAAATGATGCTTCAGTCAAACAAACAGTGACTATGGAATATAAATACAGAAAACAAGGTGTCCACTTTTTGTGAACTAAATGTGTTTGCCATTCATAAACATAATGCTGTACATTAAACATAAACAGTTATAGAGACAGGCAGTCACTGTACTAGTAGACCTAGACGTACATTAGGAGCACATACTGTATGTACCCTGGCTGATGCTTAAGGAATATCTCTGCACTGCTGCTAGACCGATAAAGAGTGTCCTCATCAAGATGCGTTTTGAAGCAAATTATCAAGAGAAATATTTTACTTCTACAGTGGCAGTATAAGGTAGCTGTTTCATTCTGTGGTGGGGGAAAGTGAACGAAAAGATAGAGACAGCAACAGTAAGTAAACCCATGAAGAAAAATGTCTAATTAAAAAATCTAAATCAAATATGTTAGAAACATTATATTTGAACATGCAATATTTTCTCAAGTTCTCTTTTATAAATATTTTATACAACAAGCTAATTTAGAACCCTTCATATGTTTTGCAAATGACATGTACAGTATGCAAAACATATCATTAGTATTCATTTAATAAGCATGTAAGAAAACAAACTCACTACGGTGTGCTCACATATAGTGATGTGTTTATGATCTGACAAACAGCATTGCAACACAATATGAATTTGCAGTGATGTGGGCTTTTCTTAAAATGATCAGGGCTGTTGCTGGTACTGGCTTTCTGTGGCAGTGTAGAAGTCTTCTAGAACACTCTGCAGGTATTCGAAGGTGGGACGGTCCTCAGGCTTGTTTTTCCAGCACTCCAGCATGATGTCATAGAGTTCCTTGGGACAGCACTCCAGGCGTTGCATGCGATAGCCCTTCTCCAAGGATCGAATAACTTCAGGATTGGTCATTCCTACACACAAGAATACGTAGTTACTTATTTAGTGTCTATAATGCAATCCCTACTTGTTACACTCAGTCATGTTTAACTAAATCATCTATCAGTATAAGTAGCAAACTACTAAATGTATTTTTTGATTCCAACCTGGATATGGTGTGCGTCCATAACTGATAATTTCAGTCAGCAGTATGCCAAAGGACCAAACGTCAGACTTGATGGTAAAAGATCCATAGTTTATGGCTTCAGGGGCTGTCCACTTAATAGGGAACTTGGCTCCTGAACAAGGAATACAAGTAACAGATATACAGATGATCAACTGTATGATGTCAATGTAGGTTTCACGTGTGGTCTCACACTTCCTGTTCTTCAGTTTTATGCCCTATTTGCGTCTATCCATCTATACAGGCATTAAATGAAGTGGAATTTAATGAAGATGTCTCATAACAACCCATCCTACACTAGCATTAGGACTGATGGCATTCCTCTGTTCTCCTTGCATAACAGCTCTCGTAGGATCACAACTATAATCCTCCTTACTTGCCTTTCGATTTTGGTGATGATTACTATTCAAGCAAACAGACAGCTATGTCAAAAATGTGTGATTCAGGGGCACTATAACACAAATGAGGAATGCTTTTGAATCTATTGAGGCCAAATGTGCCGCATCAATGTCCATAGCTATGATGATGACACACAGCTCTACATTGCCGTGTCCCCAGATGACGCAGGACCAGTAGATGCCCTTAATTGTTTTTTTAAACATTAAGTCATAGACGGCAGAACATTTTCTACAGCTTCATCAGGACAAAACAGAAGTATTGTTCATTGGTTCTGAAACTCAGTGAGAGAAACTCAAAGTAAAACTGCAAGAACTGGCATTAGACACCTGTGATAAGGTGAAAAACTTGGGAGTCATCTTTGACTCAGACTTCAGTTTTCAGACACATATTATACATATTACTAAGACTGCTTTTTATCATCTCAAGAACATTGCTAGAGTACAACCCTCTCTCAAGCAAATACAATGACACTTATCCATGCTTAAATTACCTCCAGGATTGATTACTGTAGCTCATTGCTTTCTGGTCTTCCAAAAAAAAAAAAAAAAAAAAAGAAAACACATCCAATTGGCAGCTGCTTCAAAACGCAGCTGCACGTCTTTTGACTAAGACCAGAATGAGAGCACACATTACACCTACCTACCTAAAGTCTCTGCATTTGCTTCCTGCTAATTTCAGAATTGATTTTAAGATCCTTTTACTAGGTTTTAAGTCACTTAATGGTATTGGTCTAGAATATTTATCAGAGTAAAACTACCTAAGTGCCTCATGGTGAGGCTTCCTTTCAATATTATGGCCCGCGTCTGTGGAACACCCTTCCTGAGGACCTGAGGGCAGCTGGAAATGTGGACATGTTTAAAGCAAAACTAAAGACCTACCTATTTAACTGAACTGTATGGACTGTTCTAACTGTATGTTTTTTTTATTTATTAGTTAATTTATTTCAATTTCATCTATTATAGCGTTACTATTAACCTTTTATTTATTTATTTTTAATACAGTGTTCTGCTTCTAGTGTTTACTCACAACAAATTTTAGTTTTATGCTATGTGTGTGGAGGGCGTGGGGGTGGCACCTGTCCTTTCAGTTCTTAGGCAGCGGATGGACATTTGGGACATATCTGCGGTTTCGTCTTGGCCATCCTTTAGGGCTGGGGCTTGGGCTCTTGGGCTCCTTCTCCGGTGTTTCTGTTTTAGTCGGAGCATGGAGATTGGGGGATGTTGGGGGTGTTGGCTTGGGCAGTGATGTGTTCCGGATCACCGGCCATGTGGTTCTGGGAGTGGATCATTGGGCACTGGTGTAGTGTGGGTTGGGTGGATTATCTTTCCCTGGTTGGACGCTCTGGTATTGTGGAATGGGTTGCACGCCCACCCATAGTCTGGCCTCCTGATCTGGTGGCACTTTTGTCGCTGGCATGGGTGGGGCATGTGGGGCGGTATCACTGTGGTATTGAGTAATTCGGTCCATGACTCATTTCTTCATTGCCTTCAGTGTTCTGTCTTCTGACTGGAAGCAGGGGGATGGAGGAGTGGTTTGGGGCCCCAAGGATTTGGTTCCTTAGGGCGGGCGGGGGTGGGTCCTTGGATATTATTATCGGTTCTTTGTCTCTCTGGATGTTCGTTTGTGGTTGGTGGGTTTGACTGATTGGCATTGCACGGACCGGGTTGGTCCGTGTGATGTTTGTCAGTTAACTTTTCTGGCTATGGACGGATATCTTGGGGGATAGAGGGCTGAGTCTGGGTGTCCGGGGTTTCGCTTATGCCGGCTTTGAGGGACTGAAACTTAAAAGATTGTAACCATTTCTCCATTCTGTTTACTGGTCGAGGATAGAGCATTGGAGGTTCTGGGAGATGTGTTGTGGATTGGGTTATTTGGTGCTTCTGTGGCATCGTCTCTGGGGTTCCGCTTATGGTAGTGGCATGGTGCTGCCTGGTTGGTGGGCTGGATCATGGGTGGGTGTGTGCCCTGGCCTGCAGTGTCTGGGGGTTCAGCTGGGGGGAGCTGGTCCATTTAGTTTACCTGCGTCGTGTCTGTGTTCAGTGATGCGCCCCTGGTGCCACATCCATGTGAGGGCTCATTCCTTCAGTGTCTTTGGCTTTCTATTCTCCGATTGAGATTGAAATGGTTGGGGAGCAGGTCTGGAGTTCTGGCATTTTAGTGTTTCGGGGATGGTGGGAATGGGACTCTGGATGTTTGGGCTTGATTTTGTGTTTTCCCTGGTGCATGTTTGTGATGGGCTGATGGGTGTTACATAGGGTGGTATTATTACTTGTTTGTATTACTTTATATTAGTGTGATAAGCTAGGGTCTGCTGCCCCCTGTCAGTAAGTACTGGTGTAAGATGTGTAAGACTATTACAACACCAATACAAGGTATTTAACTGAGACAATCACAATACATATACCTTGTGTCCTGTATATTATAACTTACCTTCCCTGGCAGTGTACTCATTGTCTTCAATGATGCGTGCAAGGCCAAAGTCTGCTATTTTGCACACCAAGCCCTTATTAACCAGAATATTAGCCGCTCGCAGGTCTCTGTGGATGTAGTTCCTCTGCTCAATGTAAGCCATGCCTTCGGCAATCTATAGCAAAAGAATAGTAAAGGGAAAAGAAGAGTAACAACACTTTCCCCCGGGAATAGCCATTAGTTCTGTTCTTTCTTCTAGTAAATTCTATTTAACCCTCATGATGTCCTTAATTGTATTAAATAATGCCACCTGAGGGCACCATCCGATTGTGCATGATTTTGTGTGCAAAAACCAAAATCCAAACAGACAAAATGAACTAACAAAGACGAGAACAAACACAAGGGCTTATATAGGGGAAGACAAGGCAGACCGTTGGACACTGACAACGAGGGGCAGGTGAAACCAATAAAGAATCAAACATGAGGTAGGAGCAGACACAGGGAAAACATGGACCAGAACAAGACCAAACCTGGGGTGGACAGCAGACAACAGGGAAACATGGACCGGAACAAGACCAAACCTGGGGTGGACAGCAGACAACAGGGGAAACATGGACTGGACAACACCAAACCTGGGGTGGACAGCAGACACAGGGAAAACATGGACTGGACAAGACCAAACCTGGGGTGGACAGCAGACACAGGGGATACATGGACTGGAACAAGACCAAACCTGGGGTGGACAGCAGACAACAGGGAAACATGGACTGGACAAGACAGACATGGGCGACGGTGGATCGTGCCTTTTAACCCTCCTGTTGTCCTTGGGTTTCAAACACACACCTTGTTGTGCCAGCAGTGCACATTATGTGTGTGTAAGCTGTAGAATAAGGTTTAGCGCCCTCTATCTGTCACAAAGAGCTAGTGATTTGGGTCAATTTGACCCGGAGGACATTACGAGGGTTAAGATGATGATATTGCAGCATTTACCCTCTTAGGAACTGTCATTGCTGTTTCCGAGTCGCTTTAGCTGTCATAACATCTAAACCACACCCGTAGCTAACAGTACAATACTGATTGGTTAAACACACAGTTGACAGGACTGAATCACAAGGATGTCAACCTCTTCAGACTGATTCTAGCAGTGAAGTCAAACTGAAGCTCGCAAGATCATGATGATCTCACGAGGCCAGTGGGCTTTCTCTGCCAGCTAGTAAAAGCTCTGAAAACGTAAGCAGAAATTATATCTGTGTGCAACCACTGTAATGGTACAGTAGACTATCTGGCTTGTGTGTGTGTGTGATTTTTGACAAACATAACCTGAACTAAATCGGTCAATTTGATTGGTCAGATATTATCTGTCTTTGCCAATATAAAACCATTGCAGAACCTTTACATGTGTTTCATTACATGAATATCTTCTCATCTCATCTCAGGGTTTTGAAGTGCCTGATGGCACACCATGAGATGTAAGAAAATCCTGGTTTGTCTGTTTCTTTGTGACTGATAATAATAACTTAAAGGTGTTGTAGGAGCCACATATTGTATTGTTTTGTCTTTTTTCGGTTTATTCTTTTTTTGTGAGTTAATGTATCTTATGGAACTAACTGACTCTGAATTTACCTTTATATGGTGGCGCTGGAAGCATACAGTTTTTGACCATATCATGTTTGTTTCCATACGACACTAACTGTGAGCATACTGTGTGTGATTGCTCCAGGAATGGAACCCAATGGACACAATGTTTGCTATGCATTTTTGTAACATATTCATTGCATCTTAGTGTGGCTTATTGGTCTAGTCATTACAGGTGTAGCCAGTCATTCTGAAGAATGATTATTGATGTTTGAACTCGATCAAAACAAAAACACATTGGACAAGCATTGCCAAGGCTAGGATAGTGTTGTGTGTTGCAGTCTGCACCACTTTGTTTGTGTTCCCATTTACAGAACCAGTGTTGTGTAAAAACACTGGATTCTTTGTTCACTGCACACAGAGAATGGCCAGCTAACAAACGGTGAGTAGATTTGCCCCTTAATGTAACATGCTTTTACAGAAATGATCAACTGAACGATCAAATCCACTTGAAGTCTTCTGAAACAAACATGTTGTTGTTCTCAAGTAATGATTTGAATATTGAAATGTTTCCCAATGGGACATTTTGCTTGGGTGGAACAAAGGCAATACGGCAATGAACCAGGATAAGCTGCTCACTGATAAAATGTGAATGGCTGAACCTTACTTGGGCAGAGAAGTCGATAAGTTTGGGAAGCTGAACACGGTTGCCCTCATCACTCTTCAGGAAGTCCAGTAAACTGCCTATACATAAACACATTATAAACACAATTTAAAGTTATACATTGAATGTGCAGTATACATGTAATTTTTTTACAATTTTGTTTCATTTGTGGCTTAAAGAAACACAGACCTTTCTCCATGTACTCTGTGATAATGTAGATGGGTTCCTCCGTGACCACAGCATTGAGGCGCACCAGTTTATCATGCTGCAGTGTCTTCATGAGGTTAGCTTCTGCCAGGAAGGCCTCTACTGACATGCTGCCTGGCTTCATGGTCTTCACTGCCACCTTGGTGTGCTTGTTGTATGTGGCTGAGAAGAGACCATGTGCAAAAACCACTTTTTACTAAAAACCTGCTCATTTTAAAAACAAGATAGTCTAGTGGTCTGGATGTTAGACATGACCTTACACTACAGGTGTAAGGTCATGGGTCATGGGTCATGGGTCTGCTCCATGCAATAATACATGTAATTGTATCAATGGCTACTTTTCATGCACACAAAATTCTGTTTTTGTGCTAGGGTTAGGGTTGTGCTATTTTGATTATTTGCAACAAAAATGTTTATTTATCTGGGTTTAAAAAAAGGGAAAATGTAATTGAACTAAATTAGATTAGATTATACTGTAATGCACATTTGTAGAATAACCATGAATAACAGAATAACCATGCCAATACCTTTTATCTTGACTTGATCTTTAGCATGACTAAACTATATCTTTGAATGTAATTGGTTACAAACATGCTCACCCATCCAGACTTCTCCAAACTGCCCAGCTCCTAGCCTCTTCTCTAGTTTGAGTGAGTCTCTTGGGATCTCCCAGGCATCTTTCTCCCAAGGCTTCTGGGGTTTGGCACTGATGCAGGGGCTTGTCAGGGCCTGGCACAAACCATCCCCCTGCTCTGGAATATATAGACATTTGATTGTTTAACATGATTCTAAAAGAGTGCAGCATATATACAGTATACATTATTATTGTTATTATTATTATTGTTTTTGTTATTATTATAAACTGCAAGAACGTACATACAGTAGGAAGAATGTAAAGTACTGTGATATCTCAAAACACATGTGGTTATTCATTATTTGTAATTAATATTAATTTATAATTATATATATATATATATATATATATATATATATATATATAATTACATAACCACATTTTTATTACTGACTGTATATTAGTTACAGGTATAAGTGCAGAGTATGATTGAATGAAAAGCAGGAAGTTCTGTGCTATGCCACTGATGACATTATCTTCATTGTTGTTTTCCAACAAAACATGCCATTTCTGCAAGCAAGGCACATTTCACCTGCAGTGTGTGGTTACCTAATTTCCATATTCACATTTATTAGATGCAGAACTAGTGGAAAACAAATGGACAGTACCGTATATGCAAAGTATTTTTATAATTCCACTTCTGTTTTTTTAGCCATAGTTACACCACTGCTGTCACTCTGAGGCAAATATTTCACCCCCATTACTGTACAATGCTGTACATAATGTTATAGACAATGCATAAATGCATAAATACCAGAAAAACATACATACATACAGTACATTGCTGTATTCTGCTTTAATTAACAGCAGTTCATACTACAGTTGGGGTCCATTATACTGTAGGATGCTCACTTTTGTAATGGCTGACCAGCTCCTGCAATGTGCTGAATGTGATGCGAGGGGAGATGTAGAATCCACCATTGTCCAGCGTGCGGATCTTATAATGCTTGACTGAGTCACCTGATGGATCATGGTCCCTGACAGACAAAGAGTAGCTTCCTGTGGAGGCAGAGAAATAGAGTAATATAAAACAATAGTTCCAATTCTTCAACCCATTATCCTCTCTAGAAAAATAGAGAACCACTTCTGGGCATTTTACTGTATTTCAACAGATCTAGTCATTTCACACCCATTTAAAGGACTCTGGCCCCTGATTTGACAATCAGTAGTATAAAGAACCATTGACCTCTTTGGACTAATGAAGTTGCACCTCCTTTTGTCACTCCTGCCTCTGTTCTCCAAAGGTGCAGAGCTTGTCCTGGCCATTCTACGATGGTATACTAACCACCAGCCTGCACCATTACATCCATACATCCAGCACACCCGAGATACACACACTGGACTGCCATTAATTAATTACAACAATTGTTTTGTGTGGGTAATATTATACAGGACGCTTGGGTTTGTTTGGGGTAGGCTATGTTGTTGGCTGTCATTTGACTTGGTACAATGAAAAATGTGAAAATGTTGTTTTTGTAAGATCATCATGCACAGTTTTTCTTTACTGCATTCATAGCTCAGTGTTATTTATTCCCTGTATTCATAGCGCAGTGTTTGTTGTCATTCATCTGCACCTGTAAGTCCATTCGGTATCAAACTGATTTGATTATGTATTTGCTTTGTTGTAGACACTAACCATATACAGTATATATACAGTATATTTCTATTCATCCACCACCATCCACCCATGAAATCATCCATGTACGGTAATACCAATAATATATCAACTGTACTGTATATACAGTATCCCAAACATCTGTTAGACCAAAAACTAAAGATGCCCCTGTCTTAAATAATCTAATATAGTAAGGATTCCAGATGGGAGGTCCAATTGCAGAACTTGCAATACGTTTATTTTAGAAGACAAGGATGGGCAGAATCATTGTCATAAGAACAGGTTGAAGTCAAAACACGGAGAGGTCCAAACTAACGGCAACAGTACAAAAAGGGCAAGGCTTGACTCTGAGTGGAAAACAGGCAGTAGGACTGGTACACAAAGGTCAGTTAATGCTAAGGTACAGAAAGGAGTAGGCAAGGCAAAAACGAGGACTTAAACTAGGTCAAAACACTATAAACATAGGTTGTACAAACAGGCAGACTGTCAAATATACAATGTTCACAGGTGTTTAGAATTCCGGAGGCTGGGATCTGGGATGATAGTGAAGTTGATGACGTAGCAGATGGGGTTAGAGAGTGGGGAATACCATCGGTAGACTCTGCGTTCTTGCATACGTGTGCGGGGCGTGGATCTTACAAATATATTAAAATTATATTAAAGGGTTTTCTCACCTTTGGTGGTCTCGCTGTCTCGGATCATGAAGGATCCAATTTTATTGCCTGCGACCAGTAACTGTCTTTCAGCATCCTTCCTGCTAACTCCTTTGAAGAACCATCTAAGAGCAAGAACAAATTTCAAAACATCTTCGATGCATCCATGCCAGTTGACAGTTGATGTCTGAAAGCCATTCATCACTCATTGTCTAGAGTTTCAACCCAAAATGTATCACTGGTTTCAGCCATAAGGAAGGCACAAATTGAAGTGTTCCTTTTACGTGAACATGTTAGTTAAACAGAACTCAAAACCTTGTTATCCCAACAAACAAACAAACAAACAAACAAACAAACAAACAAAGAAGTGTACATACTCTTCTGTCTCCAGTGTATCCTTGGCGACATAATTACTGGGGATGTAGCCCTCCTGACCTGTACTGATTAACATGGCTCGCCACCACTCCCCCGATCTTTAGAGAGATAGACAGAGAGAGAGAGAGAGAGAGAGAGAGAGAGAGAGAGAGAGATAGGAGAGAGAGAGAGTGAGAGAGAGAGAGAGAGAGAGAGAGAGAGAGAGAGAGAGAGAGAGGGGGGTGT
>JAODUG010004967.1:0-10272 GCA_027564795.1 Aphredoderus sayanus
GACATTAGTCCAAGTGGCATACTGTTCTGTCTTGTCTCTCTGATTGGGGTACCTGATGTATGTCACGTTAGCTGGATCACTATAGAATTTTACTGATTGAGGATAATGAGGGGTAGTGGGCTGCTCTTGCTGGTGATGGTGTGGGTTGACTGGCTACTGAAGCTTGGTTCTTTATTAGCTGCAGCTCCTGAATTATTTGCTCCAGGGGGATCATCCTGGGGTAAGGTCTGCATAATATCCGTCTCGAAGGACCTCAATGTAGTGGAGGGTGCACTCTGATAAAGGACTGTATATGGGTTTGGTTTAGGAATGTCTAAACAGCTTCTCGCCCCTGGCATCGGTAAGAATGCAGCATTCAGGAGTGGGGTTTATTATTTTATTATATAATGTTGCCGTTCAATAACCCACCAGGTATTGATTGAGGCACTAATAAAGTAGTGTGGAACACAGTGAGTGTGGTCTGTAAGTAAACAGAATAAACATGTAAACAACAATACAATTACTTATAATTTCTGGTTGATATACTAAAAACTATTAATATTACTTATATTACAACACCAGTACAGGCATAGACTATAAACAAATAAAGGCTACAGGATATGTAGGCAGATAACCTTTACAAGGAGTCTCTATACATGTGACAGCAGTAACAGAGTGCAATTAAGTAATGACTTAACTTTGGTCCAACAACAGATATGATAATTTTTTGAACCTACCATTAGCAACGACAATATATCACGACACCTTTAACCATGCATGCTTTTTAACGGTTGTATCCCCATTTACATTTAGAGATATATCATTATGAATTCACAGCAATGATATAGGCTGTTCTCAATTGCTATTAGGAACAAAGGTGTGGTAGGAATTATTAACACAAGAAAATAAACAAGGAACAAACATTTAAAATGTTTTGCCTTTCGCTCATAAGATCCATGCAGCCACCTATCCCACAATCCTGAAATTTTGGTCAACAGTGACACGGCAGCAGTGGTTATACAGCCCCAAACTGTGAGCGCACTACTACTTACCAACTAAGCAATTAACTCTAATTTGCCTCTTTTCCTTCTATGACCATTATATACAGGGAAGGTAAAAGTCTACTTTGAAAGGCCCAGTACATCTCCAAGTCACAGGTTTTTAATGGAATGACCCCGTTAATCTTGAGATAATTGCCAATGTTCACTAAACTTTATTTCTTAGCCTCTGTAGCAGATGGAAAGATACAAGTATGAGATCTTAAACCTTAAACCTTAAAAATGATTGCCTGTGCCCTAATATTCATCAACATTAAAAGGTACTGTATTGTCATTCTTGAGAAAACTTGTTAACTTCAAACTCAAATCAAAACAAAAACACCTCCCTTCATTGACTTATGGATGTCCCATCAGAAGGTTCCCCTCACATATTGGAAACGGATTGCGAAGACTTGGGCAATATTGTTGTTAACCATGTTTGCCACTTTGTTTTCATAGGTGCCAGGGCTGTGTGGAATATATATCATTTTTTCAGCAGGCAGAATCACCAGAGAATGGTGAAATAACGGACTGCGTGGAGATATTTGGTGAATTTGAGAATATGTCTTTTAATCCCTTTATCCTACCTTAAATAAATATAATCTATGAACATTAAAATACACTTTACACATTCCTACACATATTAGGCAACAGTGTTATTTATTAACCTATAGTTGTTTGCGGTATGGGGCTGGTGAACCCAAGCATAGACATGAGAGGAAGCAGACAAGGAGGAGACGTTATAGTTCAACAGGTATAATGTGGCAGGCAGATGCATCAACAGGGACAGACAGTGGTCAGGGGGTCGGCAAACAAGCAGTAATTCCTCAAAACTGAGGCGTGAGCCAGGAAAAGACAACACGTAGGTGGGTAGGAAACTAGCAGGAGGCTCAGGACCAGGGTTGGACTAGGACTGAAGAATTTGAGACCGGACAGACCCTTTTTTGTTGGAGGGGGGTCAGTAAACACGAGGTTCAGTCCATGTTGGGACAGGCCGCTCGTATCTCCCCCCAATATTAAAAGTATTAATTATTAGTTTGGCCCGGTCTGTCTGCGCCAAAACAGCAGCGATGAAAGTTGGTCTGTGCGTTTATGACAAGCGGAGCTGCGTCATGAACAGGTGCATACAGGTGTTCTGCTACAACGCTGTGCTCTGTGCTGCTTGCGTGCGAGGGGCATTAGCAGGCAAATCAGTGGCTATATAGGAGGAAGAGACCTCGCTGCCGCGAGTCAGCCAAAACTTAGACAGAGAAGGTAGATAGAGAAGGTGCCAGTAGCGTTTTAACCCTCGGGTCAGAATGACCCAAATCACTAGCTCTTTGTGGCAGATAGAAGGCGCTAAACCTAATTCTACAGCTTACACACACATATGATGTGAACTGCTGGCACAACAAGGTGTGTGTTTGAACCCCGAGGACAACAGGAGGGTTAAAAGGTACATAAAACAACACAAATACATAAAGAAATAATTAATAAAGAAATAAAGAAATACACTCAGCAATGACCATTTAAAAACACACAAATCATACACAATCAGATGGCGCCGCCGTGTGGCCAAATACTATATTTGAGTACATTACGAGGCAGTATGTATATAAGGCCAATGAAAAAGGCGAACCCGAAAACATTACAGTCTGTACTCTGTACAGTCTTACACATTAAGTCTTGCTTTAAACTGTGATTAGCAAAAGGAGGTAACACAAGCAACCTCGCTAAACAATTATTGACAATCATCCAACCCTCTATAAAGAGTGTAAAGAGCGACAGCTGGTGTGTTTTGTGAACAAATCCCATTGCAAATAGTAATAATTGAATGAATACAGGAATTAAGTTATTTATTTAATTTGACAGAACTACATGTAATTATTTAGGTGTAAGATGATTATTATTTCACCAAGCCCTAAATGCAACTGATGAAGTGGTGTTGTAAAAAAATAAATGTAGACATTATATTATGTTAAATACATTAGCCCTATATTGCTTGTCGCAAATCAGTGATTATTTTAATTAATTCAATGTCAAATTATTTTAATTAATTTAATTATGAAACATGAATTGCAGTGGTGTAATATAGGGCATGTTAATTTAAATAGTACTAGTACTATTGAGGTAAATAATAATACTAAATGACCTGTTTAAATTAAATGAGTATCGTTTCAGTATAGAGTATCTTGATTCTTTACTTGGTATAGTTTCGAAATCTAAATTTTAGTATCGTGACAACACTATGTACTAATGGATGGAAGAAGCTGAGAACAGAAATGTCAGACATCCGTCAGCTATTAGTGAGTGAAATTCTCCGTGAGAATATGTTCTCTGATTGGTAGCTCCCACCTCCATATAAGTATTTAGATTTTGAACCCAAAGTAGACAGACTGCATGTTGGTCGATGAAGCGGTTTGTAGAGATAATTGGAAGATGTCACTGTCTGTGTCTATTGCATAAGGTTGCCCGCTAGAGCAACCGCTAGAGGACTCTTTACCAATTGCTTAATTTAGAAGGTTTTTGAACGAGTGAGGCAATAGCCCTTTAACTAAGAATAACAAATATGCCCTTAATGTGACTACCCATCTCTCTCTCTCTCTCTCTCTCTCTCTCTCTCTCTCTCTCTCTGCAATAGGTTAGGCTATATGCAGTGCAATAGATTAGGTTTTAAAAAATTCAACATATCAAAGCCTTGCATTTGAAGGACTGCCTACTAGTCAATAGGACATTGGTACGGATGTATAGTGAGTTATAGCTTTCGTGCCAGTAGCTCTTGGTGTTCTTTATTGTATTACAGAATCCACAGGTGTCTCGATAAGAGACTTGAATTTCACTTAAACCCCCTTCACATGTCTACAAGTGTCAACAGACGAAAGCCCTCCAGATGTTTATGCCAGATCGGGGCGCATGGGTAGCGCTGGTCAATATGACAGAACATGGGGGAAATCTGTCATGCTTTTGGTTCCGCGGGGGAGAGAACCGGTCTGAAGCGTCTTTCTCCAGACACCCCCTTGACATCAGCGACTGCCTCTTTTTAAACATCCTACCAAACGACGAGGCAAGGCCGGCTCTCGTATGCCTATTTGTGGCACTGACGTTCATTTCGCTCCTTGTCAACGGATTCACACTGTTCGTTTTGAGGATCTCTGAGGAGCTCCCATGGCAGCCACGCTTCGCCCTCCTCAAGAACCTTATCTACAGCGACCTCATCCAGACCGTTACCATCGGCCCAGCTGTCATTTACTCTTTAGTCCAGCGGCGGACTATGAGCTTCAATGTGTGGTGCTACGCGCAGTACGTCTCGGGTACAGTGAGCATCTTCTGCAGCCTTTTCACCATCACGTGGATGGCGTTCGAGCGCTACCTGTACGTGTGCCACGCCATCCGCTATCTGGTCATCCTCACACCGTCGCGGCTGTGCCTTGCCGTTAGCGTCACCTGGACGCTCTCCGTGGCCATCAGCGTCACCAACATGGGGCTGGTAATCGCGGGTGGGCATGAAGTGCTCGGGGCGGCACGCGTAACCGCTGGGCTGCTGTGCGAGCCCGACACGATGGAGCAGCACCTGGGCTTCCCGCGAGCCGCCGCAGTGTTCCGTAAGGTTACAGGCGCGCTGATCTTGCTTGTCTGCCTGCTCGTGTACGCGTTCTCGTACGTGAGGATGTACCAGGAGGCTCGCAACGCGGTCGTTCCATTTAACGTGGTGAACACCAAGGCGCGCGGCACCGTGCTGTTCTACTGCGGTATGCTGCTGTTGCAGTTGCTGCCCATCTTCCTCAAGGTTTTGTCGGACGCGCTCTGGGAGCTGGAGGGCACTGTGGCGATGGTCACCCCGTGGCACGCGCTCCACGTGAACAACAGCGCGACGGTGTTCCCTGGCGACCTCCATCCGTCCACGCTGCCATCGCTGTCCGCAGCCATACTGCACGTGTCTCTGCTAGTCATGCTGATCATTCCGCCCTGCATCAACCCGCTTATCTTCGGCCTCAGGAATCTGGAGATCCGCCGCGCGCTTCCATGGCTTTTCTGGAGAAAGACAGCCGCGCGTGGTCACTTAAGCCTCACACCATTGGTGGTTCGGCCGGTAGTGTTCCTGCAGGACAGACTGAACGGTCACCGGCTAAACGGAGAGGAACGAGGCGCGAGAGGGGTTATCAGGGAGGAAGACCTTAATAATATCCCAATGTGAGGATGAGCGAGTTTATGACACAAGTAGAGGGTCAAGTTACAATGGCACTCATTTTTTTAAATGACCAAATTAGATCTTAAAATGGTGTGAGCGTATATATTGCTGTTCAGCTGTGAAAGAAAAAATAGGAAGCACATCATACACTCTTCTTTGACGCATTACACGGCACACAGCACTACACAAAGTTGGGGAGTGAAATATACATTTGATATATAGTCTTTTAAATCTCAGAATTTTATTTCAGAAGTTATACACCTTTAGATTGATGTCTCTTCGAAAACTGGATTTTATGCCTTAGTAGGCCTACTTGTCAAGCAGAGATTTGTGCACATAAATTATTAAATACGGCTAAGGTGATACTGCAGCTTATTACACCGATGTGCCCTTGGCGGACGCATGTGTGTGTATATATATGTGTTGTTATTTTTTTTACAGTAGAATGTAATAAAGGGGAAACATTGACCACGATCTTTTGACTATGTGACATTGAGAGATGCCAACTTCTATTGCTATCTTATAACAATAATATTGACAGTGCTTGTTTTAGGCCTAAATACAAAATACACATTAGTTAAGTGACGTTAACGACACAGTAACTAATACATAAGGATCTTTTTTTATTCCACTTCAGCCCACCCTGCACCAATAACACATGCACAATGATTAAATATCTGTATAAGTAACTTAATTCATTGAACTGATTAAAAGGTTTTCCAGTCTACTGCTATTTTCTATTTACATGTGAAACTAGTTGATGCTATTGGCTTTGTTTTTGCTTTTATTCAAAGACAAGACTAGATTTACCCCACAACTCCAACCACAGGACAACTTTATCAATGCTAGCCAATGTTTGAATCTCAGTGTAGTCATTGTTAATGTTTTATATTTACTTTATGAATTTGACCTTTACCAAGATGTACTTTATTATAATTTTGTATAATAATAGCATTTATTAAACATAACCTTTTTACAGGATCAGCATGTTATATCTCTGCAAAAACACAAAGGGCAAACCTCCAACCCTCAACTTAGATGAGGTCTGCACATTGGTGCATATGGAAAGTGCTTGGGCAATCGTCCTGCAACGAAGCCACACACGTTTTTGATTTTAGTTTGAGGAGGAGGACACACACAGGTGCCTTCTGCTGAACACTGAAAACCATCATGTCAGTTCAGTGGTGCTATTTTATTATTGTATGAATAGACATTGAGAGAATAAAACACTATCATATGGAGTTAGTCCCTTTCAATTTGAAGCTTTCAGGCAAAACTGAGTATCACCGTCCTGATGTGTTATGCATGTCTATAAAATCTAATTTGAAATTCAGTTCTGTGATGAAAGATAACATTGTGAAGTGTATTGTGTATTATATTATATTTTGGACGCATTTTTCCATTTGAGACTATGTGTGTTACATAGGCATATTGTGTTTGTAAAAAGCATTGTTGTTTATTAAATAAATAAAAACTTTATAAGTATGCAAAATTATTCTGTATTCAATACACCTTTGAGATGTGTATATTGATTATATTTGTTCTGTTATTGTGAACTTGTGAACATCTTTGGGATACAAGTAAAATTATGAATGTATGTCTGAAAAACAAAAATAATATCGCTGCTATAATGGCAAATGTCTCTCTAATCTTATTTTAAAGACAAATACAGATATAAAATAGCTCAAAACACCAGTTTGGATATAGAGGATCGACATTTTTGTACATGTACTTTTTCTAAAAAATATGGCCTTTAGGCTTTTAATACAGAATAATAATATTGCTCAGGTTTACAATGGAATTTACGTTTGCTCTTGAGAAATATTTTACTCAAAATAGTTTTCTTACTTAATAAAAAAATATATATATTTCAAATTCGAAAAGGTTTAATTGAAAGATATTTTCTGATGTAAAATGTCCAGTATTTTTGAAGTTTTGTTTAATTTCGTATTTGTGTTTCTTTTTTATTTTAATTTATTTTTTACAGCATGTGCGCCACATTGCCTACATCACACACACAATATATCCCCTTCATACCGCACCCACTGTACGGGTAGACATACTACATTTGCCATTGTGGTTGATAGTACTTGATGTTAATGCACACTCAGACACAATCTGTTGTGTCTGAGTTAGTCTCGTAGAACCAGCCTCGTAAAGTCTGGGACTAACTGCATCAAGACCCGCCTACTTGACAACGGAGGTATTTTGATTGACATGCATGATGATCAACTACATAACTCAATGACCGAGTAAACTTATACAGAGGAATTTTTTTGGGAAACTTAATGACTCTGGCTTGTAGGTCTAAATCTGTTAAATAAGTAGGCTATTGTTACTGCTTAAACTAAATTGAAAAATTGAAAATGAGTAACCTAAATAAAGCACTAGCTTAGTAAGTCTGAGATGAGGGGGGCGTTTTGTATTCAGCTGCAGCGGGTTGACCGATCGTGGATCTTAAAAACATTACAAACTGAAACATAAATATTATTTTTGTCAGGTGTAATTATTGAATTTCACCTTGTCTATAAAGACTGTGAAAGAACCTCAAACTGACTTTCAAAATTGAAGAAATTGAAGACTGGCGGTGGGCCATCAAAAAAGGTCTGATAAAGTGAATGACATGCTGTCTGGATTAACACCAACAGGATGGCATAGGCGTCGGAGCTATTGTACCAGAGAGGGACGAGACCCCTCACCTTTAAAAATATTCGATTTGACCCCCCTCCCCCCCCCGCATTTCACCATGTTACACTTCAGTACATCAGCATATCCACTCAGCGTTATTTCCAGTGATGCATTATCAAATCTATTCCACTCGCTATGCCTAACTCAATGAAACTCCATGACATGTCTTCATTGTTACCAAGCCACGGCACGCAAGCCAGACTATGTAACAATGTTACATAGTCAGGGGCTATACTGTATATTTCTTTGCTGTCACCTCAAACTGTCTAAACTAACTATCTGTAGGTAAAACTTTGTTTTGTTACACACTTCTATATTAACACTAGGTAACGTTAGATGTTCGATTTAATGTTAACATTAGCTAGTTTCCCTTGTTTAGTTAATTTCGGAAATTTAGAAATATTTCCATTGACCATTTGTACCATTCAGACAATGATCTGAGCACAACTATGGGAAATACATTATATGCCACTGTCATTCACATAACTGTGAATCTTATAATCACAAACCACCTGTTATGTAATTTATTTATTCACTCATCTCTGAAACATCTATCCACAAGTTCTCAACTGACCTCTGGTGTGCATAGTCTTGCTCCACCTAGTACATGCTGCCACAGGAACAGAGTCAAGCTCATGTTAAACCTGCCTCCTTGGAGGATCAGTTTAGGGTTCAAATTTGTTCACTATGTATTTTTAATACAGTATATTAGTAATAATTACTATAACTAGAAAGATGAGAAGCAAAGAAACCCGTGTGTGTGTGTGTGTGTGTGTGTGTGTGTGATGGCTGCAGCCATGAAAAGGAGGAAAGGAGGGTTCGGGCAATAGTCAAACCTTAGATCAAAGAGCAACAATGCAGTTTGTGTCCTAGTCGTGGAACAACGGAGTAGCTCTTTACTCTCGCAAGGATCCTGGAGGGGGCTTGGGAGTACGCCCATCCGGTCTACATGCGTTTTGTGAATGTGGAGAGGGCGTATGACCGGGTCCCCAGGGAGATATGTGGGAGGTGCTGAGGGAGTATGGGGTGAGGGGTTCCCTTCTTAGGGCTATCCAATCACTGTATGCCCAAAGCGAGAGCTGTGTCCGGATTCTCTGCAGTACCTCTGTCTCGTTCCAATTAGGGGTTAGTCTGTGCTTTGTCACCAATCCTGCTTGTGATATTCATGGACAGGATATCGAGGAGTAGTTTTGGTGGAGAGAGATTGCAGTTCGGTGGCCTGGGGATCTCATTGCTGCTCTTTGCAGATGATGTGGTCCTGATGGCATCATCGGTCTGTGACCTGCAGCACTCACTGGATCAGTTCGCATCCGAGTGTGAAGCGGCTGGGATCTGAGACCATGGTTCTCAGCAGGAAACCGATGGAGTGCCTACTTCAGGTAGGGAATGAGTCCTTACTCCGCGAGTGAGGGGACATTGGAGAAGCAGATTGACTGGAAAATTGGTGGGTGCGGTATTGCAATCGCTTTACCGGACCATTGTGATGAACACAGAAATGAGCCAGAAGGCAAGGCTGTCAATCTACTGGGCAATTTTCGTTCCTACCCTCACCTATGGTCATGAAGGCTGGGTCATGACTGAAAGAACAAGATCCCGGGTACAAGCGGCCGAAATGGGTTTCCTCAGGAGGGTGGCGGGCGTCCTTTAGAGAGCTCGGCTATCCGAGAGGAACTCGGAGTAGAGCCGCTGCTCCTTCACGTTGAAAGGAGCCAGTTGAGGTGGTTTGGGCATCTGTTAAGGAGGTGTTCCAGACACGTCCAGCTGGGAGGAGGCCTCGGGGAAGACCCAGGACTAGTTGGAGAGATTATATCTCCACACTGGCCTGGGAATGCCTTGGGATCCCCCAGTCAGAGCTGGCTAATGTGGCTCGGGAAAGGGAAGTTTGGGGTACCCTGCTGGACCTGCGACCCGACCTTTGATAAGTGGTTGAGGATGGATGGATGGATGGAGAATGTAGTTTATGGAGAACCACTCCAGATACTGCATCACCTACTATTAAATAAAAACAAATTAGTATTATACTAAATATATACCTGCAATGAATAATAACAATAATAACAATAACCACCAATAACCTTTCTTTATAAAAAGGCAAAAGTATGCTATGTTTGTCCTCCTTAATCTGTCTTGAGACAAAGTGGTTTTCCAGGTAATGCAGTAATTTTTTTCCTTTTGCAGCTTGCACTATATGGAGTAGGTTTCAATGATGAAAATATTTGATCTGAAAGCAAAACGTTTGGACATAGTCTCATTATATATGTACACTGCAGCATGTGTACATGCAGTACATACAGTAGCCTATGGAGGCTAGTGTATGTACTGTTGTCACGGTTCGCGGCCACGCCAGCGCTGGACAGCTCCAGTCCGCCACTTCAGCACTGGACAGCGCCGCCAGCACAA
>JAODUG010004968.1:0-10272 GCA_027564795.1 Aphredoderus sayanus
CTTTAAATTCACACACACACACACACACACACACACACACACACACACACACACACACACACACACACACACAGTAAGTAAGTAACATTAAGTAATTACAGTTCAGGGGGCCCCTTTAATCCTATGTGTTTTTGCACTTGAAGTGCAGTAACTACATGCTAGTGTAACAGACTGGGAGCAGTTAAAGCTTCAGGGTATTTAGAAGAGCCTGATCCCCTTCAGCATAGACAGAGCACTAACCTTTCCTGGGTTAAGTTAAAGAGTTAATCTGCTAATTGGTTAGACAACCCTAAGTGACTGTCTACTGCTGTTGAGAGGCTAAGCTGGGGGCGGGACTCTGGAGATAGTGACATGATGTGTGACAGGATTCTCCACTGAAAGGAGACAGAGCAAAACTCCTTCCAGTGGCGAAGTCACACATTTTATACATGAACACACAATGATGAAACTATTAGAGCTCCCCCAAAAAACAAAAGTGTGTGGAGGAGGGGTTAGTGGTGTGCTAGTGTTTTAAGGTGGGGAGGGTTGGACAACGGGAAGATTAACCTGTAATAATGACCTGCAAAAGACATCTTCTCTAACCTAACCCTAACCCTAGGGCAACAGGAGGGTTAATCCTCCCGTTGTCATTGGGTCAAAATGGTTATCTTAAAACTAGTTTAATAATGAATAATTATTGTATGATTATTTAGTATGAACCCTCCTGTTGTCCTAGGGTTGAACCACGAAGCTGCCTTTTGCAACAGGGCAACAGGAGGGTTAAGGTGAGGAGGGGTTGCTCATGTCCTCGTGTTTGAACCCAAAACAGCATTGTTTCTCTAACGGCTGCAAAATCATAATAATGAAATATACTCACTAGCGGGGTTGACGGCCTCCACCACGCCCACCAGGTTGCCTGGGGCGGCGTCCTCCAGCACGGTGAAGGCGTAGCGTGATGTCTGGAAGACGGCCGGGGCCTGGGCACTGTGCACCACATTAATGGTGACCTGTGCCGGGCGGACACAGGGCAGGCCCTCGCTGTCCTGGGCCGCTACGGACAGCTTGACGCTGGCAGCGCCCAGGTGGCTCAGCGTGGAGGACAGGTAGAGCGCTCCTAGAGAGGCAGCGTCATGGTTACCAGTGGCACAGTGGGTGGGGTTTGAACCCAGCTAACTCCTGACTCTGATGTGCCGAGGTGTCCTTGAGCAAGACACCTAACCCTAACTGCTCCTAACTGTGGATGGAGTATATAATATTACGTTTTTTTTTATTGTTTGTGTTCTGGCTGACAAGGCAATAGCTTAGAGGTGCAATGATCAAATAAAGTAAGTACAGAAGCATTGTCAACATTCTAGCCAACCCAAAATAATTGTGTGTGCATGTGTGTGTGTGTGTGAGAGAGAGAGAGAAGCCAGATGGATTAGGCAGACTGACTTTTCTCAACTAAATAGACCTCTACTGGAAGCCCACTGGTTCAGTACTAATGGTTCTGTAGAGTGAGGTACAGATGTTGAACAAATACTGATATACTGATATTTTCATCAGTTAAGCATTACTGTACAGACAAAATACTTTGAAATGTACTTGGAGGGCTTGTGTTTACATTAACTTAACTTAGATGCTTATTTGAGAAGCAGTGGTCGGCCTACTAGATAGGAGCCTCATAACATACATTTTGATGTTTTTTTTCATTACTAACAACTCTTTTTAACATATTCTAACTCTTACACTGTAGTACTGGGAGCTGATTCAATTACAAGGGTCTTGCCTATTGTTCAATATTAGTGTCCACACACTGAAGGGTTTATATGAGTTAAGACCAATTACAGAGGATTTAAACAGCTCAGGACAAATGCTAATGTGGTACGTGTTACACTTGACCGTCCCTGATCTTCCTGTATTTCAGTGGTCTCCCCTAACCATGTGACCATGTGTAGGAAAAACATACTAGGAAGTTACAGTACATTGAAGACACAAATTGCTGAAAATCACAGGAAGATTTGCTGCAAAAATATAACTTCCTTGGGGAAGTTACTATGCTACATTATATACACTACAGTTTACTGGCAATTGAGACGGTTTATCTAGAAAGGTGGTAGAGAAATTATTACTTAAACATTCAAACCTATTTCACCCCAGGTCTAAATGTACTGCAGATATTGATTTAAAGTATTATCATTATTTATCCATTGGATACTGTGATTATGATAACTAATAATATTAAAATAATGTAAAATAATGTATGTTTTGTATTTATTATGTTCTTTTGGATTGATATATGTATATTATTGTGTATATATTAAATATTAATTGACTATTGTGTATAGATTTAAATATTTGTGTACACAGTTGTATATAGCTATACTTTTCTGTGTAATTCATTGTATACCCTTGTCTGGAGGTTGAGCCTATTATTAACAGTGACAACGTCAGCTCAATTAAAACGTTCATATCTGCATTTTTACATAGTTGGATTAAACTAATTTCTTCAAATATTGGAGTTTGCAGTGTGCAGTATTTCTTCTTCTTCATTTTGATAGTTTCCTGCATCGGTTCATATCACCAAATATACTGTGTGTTTAGATCTTCATTATGTTTGACACTTGGCACACTAAATCTAATGTAAAGCTGAGCTTGTTTACCTGTTTTTTTATCCAATGCAAACAAAGCGGACAGGTCACCAGGAAGGAGCTCGTAGGTGACTTGTCCAAATCGTCCCGAGTCTCGGTCAGTGGCGATGACATGGAGGATCTCTGTGCCGGGCTGGGCGTGGCTGCTGATGCTGGTGGCATACTGCTCTGGATTAAACACCGGAGTGTTGTCGTTCAAATCCTCCACCTCAATGTGCACAAAGGTCTGAGAGCTTAGTCCTCCCTGTGGATTGCAGTGTGATAGTCAGCACGATAACCTGCCATTCTAGTCTTGTGTACATTTTTAAATCAAACAAATTCCAACGCATTTACTGTGATTCCTATACAAAGAAAAGCACACTCACTGGATCTTCAGCTTTGACTAGGATGTCATGGGTTGTGTGTCCTGTGTCTCTGTCAATGTCTTGCAAGACACACAGTTCTCCTGTCTCGGGGTTGATGTGGAAGAGTGGGTGTAAATCCGTTGTGTCAAAGCCGTCGGACAAAGTGTATTGAAGTGTGCCAAAATCAATGCTGTCAGCATCTGTGGCAACAACCTGAGGGGAAGAGGAGTATTTTAATTAAACAACATATAGTTAATATGGATTAATAACATAAAATTCACTAAAGCAGGCTAATATAAAAAATAAAAAAACATTTTTAAATTAGAATTCCAAACTTTTGTCAAATTGTGTCTTAATTTATGGATTATGGGCCATACATTTTAATATTAGCCTGCTGAACCATAGCTTGTTTTTGGACATTGGGACAAACTCCCAACTCAACTCAACCTTTCCCCATTAGTTTCCATGGTCCAATGCATGTAGATTTATTTATATCAAAGTAAATATATAGTTAAGCCATTTTCACATTAAGCCTTACATGTCCAGATAAAAAGAAGCTTCTTCAGATTTGGGGGTTTAGCATTTAAGTAGTGGATTGTATTGAGCAGTAACTAATCCTTTGTTTCAGATGCTCTTCGGTTTTTCATCTAAAGATTTGCTTGTTAATTATTAACTAATACAGTTTACAGAGTTGTGCACCTTGACACAATCATCTTCGGTGGTACAGTTGTGTCATAAAATGCTTTAGTCCACGCTGGCAATATGTGTCAATACTTGCTACTTAGAACTTTTATTTTTTTTATTAGATATGAATGCCACTGAACTTCACAACTTACTTTATTATGTGATTACTATTGATTTGCTTATGGATGGTGTGATTACGTCCTTTTAATATTAGTTTATATTTGGCATTTATGTTTTTTGAATGAAATACACTGTTGAACTTATTGCTTGGGGTGACATCCAATACACAACTAAAATAATATGTCTGACATTGCTCCAGCATGGAATATTCTATATTGGTTGATTAAACCTGCTGCTTGGGATAAGATATCCATCTATGATTCAAATTATATGTATGATATACTGAAACTGAGCATAGACTAGTGTAGTGGTTGGTATATTCGACTACCTGCTAGAAGGTTATGGATTTGAGCCCTGTAGTCTATTATAAGTTACTTTGAACAAAAGCACTAAATTACAATATTGTAAATAAAATTAAAAATTAAAAATTAAAATTAAAAACAGGAAAGTACTGTGGTTTTTGTAAGGGCATTGTACAGTATGTGTAACCATATTGGAAAACATGAATAAACCAAACAGCCAAGATAAAGCGGCTCAACTCTTTGTAGTGGTTTTACAACCAACTGTTACTTGATCGGAGGCCAAATGTTTATATTGTAGGTCTGTCCTATTGTTATATTACCCATGACATACATAGAATTGAGCCACCAGTCTTGCCTTTCTTGAACTTTACAACACCAGAAGAGGAGTCAGTATATGAGGCCTGAATAAAAATTACAGGAAGCACCAAACATGTCTTTGAAGCTACCACAGCTTATCTAGAGACATGCAAACTCTTCATGTGCATACGTGCACTAACAACAGCACATACAGTATCTTTTGGCTGGATAAGCAGTATGATGTAATAGTGATAACTACTAACTGCACAAGAACACATCTTAGCTCTACTCAGTATTATCAAATTATTTAACATAAATCCCAACTCACTGTCTATGATATAACCTTATATAAATTGATGGCATGGGCAGCCAGAAGTATTGCTTTATCTTTCCAAGCTCAGCAGAAGTATTATGTGGGTTTCCCTTTTCTTGCACCACATAACATGGAAATTTGAACGATGGGTGATTTAGTCCGATTTTGTAATATCTTTTACATTTTGTTACAAGAAATGTAACAAAAGCAAAAATGTATGTAAGCAAAACATTTGTTAGAAGCTTATTATGGTCTCTCATTAGGGTAAACAGCGCTATAGGCCTGTACTCATGTCATCTATGTTTAGCGCTCAGGCTTTAGCGATTAAGGCTTCTTTTGTAATGGGCTTCAGCTTGTGCCATGCTAGGAGGGTGGCACTATAGGCCTATAGTACCCCAGTGTGTTTAGACCAACCACGGACAACAATGCTGGTCTTGTGTACAGACAGAATAAAGGGTAGTTTTCAATGGCAGAGATGTGTGAAAGAGAGGGTCAGAGATGAAGATCAAGAAGAAGAAATAGAAACCGAGAGATAATAGATAACAACATGTCTCTGTTTCTGTGTCATGTGATAAGTCTGTAAAAAAATCTATGTTGCGTGAAATTCTCTATTCCAAAAATGTACAAGATAGAATATTGTATGGAACAAAAATGCTCTATATAATTCAAAGCATTCCTAATCTCAATCAAAGCCAAACTTCCCCTACATACTTGCAAAAAGCAGCTCCCGATCTCGGAGTGCTCCGCAATGGAGACGTTGTACAGCTGTTGCTGGAACACCGGTTCGTTGTCATTGATGTCCTCGATCACCACGGTGACTGTAGTCGTGGAGGTCAATGCTGGGTCACCGCCGTCCGCCGCAGCCACCAGGAATCGAACCTCCGCCTCCCTCTCCCTGTCCAGGCTCCCCCATGTGGTGACCAGGCCAGACTTTGGGTCAACGCAGACGGGGCTGTCCAGCCCGGACCTGAGGATGGAGTAAGTGACGTCTGCGTTGACGCCCTCATCTGCATCTGTGGCCTGTAGCTGGATGAGGGAGCTCCCCTGGGGAGCATCTTCGGCGATGTGAACCGTATGCACACCCTTCTCGAACAACGGGTAGCAGTCATTGACGTCTGTGACCCTCAAGAGCACCGTGACCTCAGCGCTCAAAGGTGGCCTGCCGTGGTCTGAGGCCAGCAACCTCAACTGGTAGAGGTCATTGGCCTCCCTGTCCAGCTCGCCGTCGACGCACAGAGCGTACAGGAAATCGTCCGTCTGCTTCAGGGCAAACCGCCCATCGCCGCCCTGGAGGGAGACCGTGACCCTCCCGTCCTCCTTGAGGTCGGGGTCGGACACCGATATCCGGGCGATGTACTCCCCAAGGCCTGCTGCCTCGGACACCACGGCCTCCCCCGTCTCGCTGAGAAACAGGATGCTTACCACGGGGCTGTTGTCATTGACGTCCAGTACCTTCACACCCACATAGGCGCTGCTATACTCAGGGGGAGCGCCATTGTCCCTGGCACTGATGATCAACTCGTGAAAGGACTGGGTTTCAAAATCAAGCCGCTTGTTGACGTAGATCACCCCAGTGGTTTCATTGATGGAGAACACCTCGTTCGCATCGCTCTGCCGCCTGTTGATCTCATATGTGACGAGGCCGTTGACACCTAGGTCGGGGTCCGTGGCAAGCACTTGGCACACAGTGTACATCAGCGGAATGTCCTCAGACACCAAGGCGTGATATTCCGTCTGGTTGAACACGGGTGGGTTGTCATTCTCATCCAGTACGTGGATGTTCACCTGAAGCCTCCCAGTCCTGGATGGGACGCCTCCGTCAAATGCTTCAATTGTAAGGGTATAGGAGTCTCTTACCTCTCTGTCCAGTTTGGCAGCGAGGATAAGGTCCAGGTTAAACTGGTTGTCTGTGACATTGCGATGTTCCACCTTGAATAGCTCCCACAGCTCACTCTCAGTGATTCTGTATCCCTGGGTTCCAAACTCACCCTCATCCAGGTCTTTTGCTCCCTCGAGTTCAAAACGAGATCCAGGGAGACTTAACTCTGATATTTCTATGTCAATCTCCTCTTTAGAAAATAAAGGAGAGTGGTCATTCACATCTTTGACAACTATTTTGACCTTTATCATTTCCCCTGAAAGGGTAGCTGCCACAAATTCATACTTATCTCTTTTCTCTCTATCCAAAATGCTGGCAGTAGAAATAATGCCAGTGTCTGTGTCTATTTGAAGATCACTGAAAACATATGAATCTCTACTTTCTGAGATAAAGAATCCCGTGCTTGGCGTGGTTAATCCTGTGCCAATGTCTCCAACAACAGTTTTCGCAGGCAAACCCTCTTCCACGGAGAGTGTAAGGTTGTACACCTGTGAAAACGACGGCACCCACAATAGCGACCAAATAAGTCGTTGAAGGAGCAAACATTTCCCGCTGTTATGACCCATTCCTCATTTAGACTTCACGTTCAATCATCTCATAAAAAGAACCCAAGATATTTTTCTGAGAGGTGGCTCACGTTAAAGACTGAAAATAATCGCACGTTGTTAAGGCACCGTCCATATCGCGCACAAAATAAACTCAGAGTTCATTCTTAACGATTCCTGCTATTAAATAAAAAAAAATAAAAAAAAATCTATAACTGGAACATTGTACGAACCATATAATCCAACAAGCCTACTCCTGCCTTTGAGTACGCGCAAACTAGGAATGACATTCCCTCAACCCATCTTGTGCGCGATCTCGTGACACCGCCTCCAGCTAGGCGATTGTCCCAAGTCTGTAGACATCAACTCCATATGGTCTGCCAACGATTTAATCAGATCAAGATTAACAGTGACGTTAGCTGACAAATAAAACCAGGATCTTTTTGATTGCTGTTAAAGGTGAAGTCGAGGATGCTGGCTAAAGATTGAACAAACCCCAGTCTCCCTTCAATGCCATAGGTGCACTCTCAGAAGCTATGCTCCCATATTTTACATGCATTGATGAGGCTAGTGTGTGGTGCGGTCTGCGCCGTCTCTGTGTTTCCATTTGTGGCAGGCCAGGGTAGCAGGTAGCATACACAACTACAAGGGTACTGAGTAGGCTATATATTTTCTCTTGACAAAATGGGTAAAAAAAACATCGTTGAGAACATCTTTAAAGGCTTACTAAAATGCACTGGTTAGAAAAAGTAGGCTGCTAATCAACAGACATGGAGTAACACTTGTCTTACGGACTGAACATTATTGTCAGACACTTATAAACGATGAGCAAAACGCTGGCGGTCTGCGGGCTTTAGGTGGACCGCCAACTTTGAACCTGTATGCTAGCTGGGTAGCGTGCCTGGAGAATGAGCTGTCACTGAGGACTGCATGTAGCCTAAACTGCCTACTCATGTCATGGAATAAATAGCGTATACAATAGGCCTGGCTACAGCCTATTAAGGGGCTACACTGTGCACAATCTTCATATAGAAATGTACAATGGTGGCCATACAATGATCAAGTAACATAATTATATATAAAATGTGTCAGGTAATATGGGCCCTTGAGGAAAATGAGTTCACAACTGTAAAAGGCAACTCCAAATGTAATGAAATCATATAAGAGACTGTTGAACTTTGTTAAAATATTTACACTCCTTTTTTTTCAAGTTTTTTGCTACAGTACATTATAATAAGCATCTTATGGTGGGATAATTTGACTCGACTTCCACTGACTTGTTCCAAACAGTAGCATATGAGTCAGAAATGTTAATATGTGGAGATGCCATTATGCAATAGAATAGTGCACATTTAAATTCTTGTTTTTTTACTAAAACAATTGTCATATGATGTTATGAGGAACATCATGACATAAGTTAAGTCACGGTGTTGCTCATAACATTACTTAACTAAAAGGCAATAAGGTATTTCATTCTGAGCAAAATACAGGAACAGGTTCAGTTACTGGAATAAACTCAAATGGAAATGCGTGTGTTCATTACTGTAATGTCACACAATTTATCAAAATCAAATAAGAAAAGTTGTTTTTATTAATGCAGCAATACAAAAATTATTTTGAAAGCCAGAATTGGTAAATTAAATTGATCTATGTACATTTGAGCATTATGTACGGCCAATACAATGAATATGAAACCATACAGTATTATGGAGGAGGTATATCTGACTACTGAGGGGTTTGTTTACACTAAGGCTAACCCTACTTACTGTTACTGTGGATCTGATGGATCAATGTTCTGAAAGGGCAATTAAGCATTCTGGGATGTCCCTGGTAGTCCAATATGGCAGACTGACATAATACACGGATGACTGCAAGTAGATTTTAGAATAAAGAGGGAAAAACAACTTTATCCTTTTCCAGGTACAATTGATGCATATACTGCGTATCTACAGTACATCAGTTATGCTTGTAGACATGCTTTTATACACGTCTATGACAGCAAACTACACAAAAATAATGCATCTTTAGAATCTCTTCCTCTTGAGGATCTCTGGCTTCCAGTTGACCGGATGGCTTTCCTCCGTCTGCAAGAAAGAAATTTACTTTACCAACTGAACTAACATTTTTGTGACTAAAATTCAATTAATGTTATACTCAATATAACAATAGAAATGTGTCTAAAGACAAAACAGCACAACATACAGCTGTGTCATCTTCTTTGTAAACTTTGATGGTCTTATCAGCCTCAGCGGTGATCAACCTGCTTTCCGAGTGGTCGAACAAACAAGCAAAGATCCCAGATTCGCTATCCAGGGAACCAGGTTGGACAGCAGCATGGATTCGCTGGAAGTTATAGCCTGTTCGCCAGTCCCACATATGGATGGTTCCATTATCAGCTGAAAAATTTAAAAGGAAGGTTTGAATAATTTGTTAAAAGTATTTATGATCCTTTACCAGCCAGATTAAAAACCACTGCAACATTCTTTCTCTAGTATTGTTGCATAAAAAAGACAACAGTAGACTGTCAACAAGTTACTGTACCTCCAGACACTAACACGCCATCCGAGTTAACAGCCAGGGTGTTTATGATGGCATTGTGGCCAGACAGGTTCTGGATGAAGCTGCCATCTGGGAACATCCACTGCTTGATGTTGTCGGCTGAGCCAGAGGCAAACGTGTACCTGTCGATCACAAACATTTTCAATGTATACATGTTTTTCTTTATTACTTTATGGACAGTATAAAAAAAAACATTAACCTCATGCAAATAAAAAGGTTATTGTCACTATCAGCGGTGAGTGGCTTGCTTACTGTCTGGGATGCAACACAACGGCTCGGACCGACTTCTTATGGTTGGTCAGAGTGGCTCTAGTCTTTCCAGCCACCAAATCCCACAGCCTGATAGTCGAATCGTGGCTGCCTGCAAGAGGTCAATTATTTATCAGTATAATACAGCCATTCCCATCTTGTGAGTTAGATCCCCCTAGTGGACCATGGCAGTATTGCATGTGGGCCTAAAAAGCTTGGGAAGCGCAGATCTAGCATGACCTTAACCCTCGTAATGTACAACGGGTCAAAATGACCCAAATCACTAGCTCTTTCTGGCAGATAGAGGGCGCTAAACCTAATTCTACAGCTCACACAGACATATGATGTGCACTGCTGGCACAACAAGGTGT
>JAODUG010004970.1:0-10271 GCA_027564795.1 Aphredoderus sayanus
ACAAACAACACCCCCTAAACCTGCTCCTCTCTCCGGGCAAGGAAAAACTACCATCAAAACCTCATGGGTAAAAAATGATGGCGCCGCCGTGTGGCCAAATACGAGATTTCTGAGTACATTATGAGGGTTAAGACTCTAATCTAGCCCACAATTTGCTGTGTGCTCTTCCAGGATGATTGCGTGCATGGAAATTGTGTTAAAATTGTATTAAACTTTGCTATCAACTTTGAGTTGGGTTGTCCGCGATATTAAATTTAATAAACAGTAGTTTGAATTGAATGGTGATACTTTGTAATTTCATGGTTGGTTCATTGTTTGTTGTTCTTTTTGGAAACAAGTGGGATGGTGGGTCAGTGTTCCCACTAGTTACATTTTGGCTTTTTGCAGAGCTCACCTGATTGAAGTTTGTTAGGTTATGTAAAAGTTTGGCATTACCTTTTTTATTTTTAAAAAGGAGGGGATGTGACAATCCCACACTTCTTATTGGTGTTTGCTTCCTGTTGTCCTGTTGAGCGAGAGGCTGCACTGGATCGAAACAGTATAAATAGGAATGTGACAGAACACTGCGACTCACATGACAATGGCAAAACATTTTATTTTACGTTTTGGCCACCTTCTCGGCCAAGACAATTAAAGGACCGGCTCCCTGATTTATATGTGAGGCGTGTTTATATGATGAGAAGTTATGACAAATGATCAAGTTACTGTTTTTGTCAAAACACTATCATTAAGCAAACTTAAGAAATAGTCATTGAATAAACTGTTATATATGTTATATATACCATGCTTGCATTGCGATTGTACCATAGTAGGCTTTGCCTCCTTGCTGGAATTATCAACTAATTATGACCGCCCACAAATCGCTCTATATACGTGGCCAGGTAGCCTATTGCTTTCTGAGAGATGCCCTTATTGTACCTCCCATTGTATCGGACTTCCACCGACTTGTGCGCTTGCCCTGATGTACAGTGCAGCTCAGTTCTGTTGCAGTTTTAGATAACTGGAGCCGCAGTTGCTGTTGACTGTCCTCCTGGTGGCGTAATAGCCCATATTGGTGCGAACCGATGTTTACCTACCTGCTTTCTGCTTTGTTTTGTTGTTTTTGTTGAAAACATCTGTAATCTCCCTTTAGTGTGGGGTGGCCCAGCGGGAGCGTTGTGATTATTTTGTTTGATATGTATTTTTGGTTTTCTGTTGTATCAACTGGATTACGATATCCATTTACCTGTTTATTTTTCCTTGTTTGCTCAAGGTGGCGGCGCCATGGTGCATGCCATAATGAGAAACTTAGCTTGTACTATTTTGCTGTGAATGTGTGTGCGTGTGTGTGCGTGTGTGTGTGTCTGCGCGTGTTGGAGTGTTTTTAGGTGGGACCACTCTTAATAGCCTGCCTCCCCAGGGAAGCCTCAGCTCTTGCCCTGTGAGCCTTATGTTTTTATACTTCTATGAGCTTTATATTTTTATCCTTACTGTACTTCTGTTGGCCTATACGACCTAACCAGCTGTAACTTTGTATTTACTTAAAATTATAATAAAAGTCTCTGGTAGTTGCCTAGCTTTATAATAAATTATAATTGTTTTTTCTGTATTTGGAGTAACTCTTAATCTTTCCTAGGTCTCCAGTCCACCAGTAAATAAAAATAAATATTTTTATTTGAAAACCACATCTCTTGCTTCAGGCTTCCACAAACTTGTAGCCTATGCCTTATTTGTATAGCTATTTCTCTGGATGAATCTAACCGAGTGGTATAGTCCAATTAAAATAAGTTAGGCTCTGGAGGGGTGAGATCTGGTTTAAACCCTTGGTACCGCAACACTATGATCAACTTATTTTATGTCTATTGTTTACCTATTGTATACTTCCAGAGCTTCCTCTGGTAATCTGAGTAACCCAGTGTTTCAACCTGATGTTCAACTTTTTGCAACCAGGTGACCTTAGGCTGCTCTCTAATTGGTTATACATTTCCACAGGGTGAAGCTCTGTGGAAGCTCTCACTCTCACTTTTATTGGCAGCATGTTTCTTTATCTAATGTGTCTGCATGTTCACATCTGCTATTAATTTAACTATAGATAAAAGTTAGACTCATGCAAAGAGAGGGTTAAAAACATGATTTATTTGTATTCAAGCAAAGCCTAAACAATACAAGAACTACAAAATCAATGAGGTTTTTAAATGCAGTAAGAGATTCCAAATATTTCAACTTCACAGGTGCCAGCTTGGAATTACAATATTGATATGACATTCCATTACAGTTGACGTCATTGCTCCAACTGGAATAGAGGATATCACAGCATATCTGAAGAACATAAAAGAGATGCATTCAAGTAAAACAAGCTGTACCCTCATTAACACACAAATTAACACTTAGGGAAGTTGGACTGACATTGATCATTTGCATAATATGTATAACAGTTCTAATGACAATGCCAAAAGAAAAAAGCTAGGATTATTGTTTCCATTGTCCTGAGAATTTCCATTGTGGATCTCTAGATCTCCGGTTTTGATGTTAACTTAAAATCATGTGTGGACACAGACGACTTTAACTTGATTTCTCACCTGAAGAGAATATCCAGAGCTATGCTCGCCAGGCAATATCTTTTTTCCAATTATCTTTATATTGACTAGATTGTGGGTTGTATAGCTCTGGATATTTCCTCATCCATTGCTCAGATGGCAAAATGAGGAGTGGAGATGTCGAGCTACAATAGGAGAGAAGAGGAGCTGCTACAGGTCCAGGGATATACAAAACTGCATTTTCTGTCTAATTTTTCCAGGGGTGTCGACGCTGGGAATAGAACAGCGGCTGAACAGCCAGTCTGTGTTGGGGTTGTAAAACAAAAAATATGGGCAGCTGTTTGGATGCTCAACATTCGGCGCCGTTGTGCTTGGGTTTAAAACATAAGCCTGGGTCTTTCGATCCAATAATATATCTGTACTCCGATGATTTAGCATAACGGCATAACAAATGTACTACATGTAAGTCGCTTTGGATAAAAGCCAAAAATGCCGTAAATGCTTGGTGATTATCCAGTCATCTACATGTAGGCTACTTGCATATCTTGCAACGACTCATACCCTGACCTAACTTCCCGTGGCCACAGACACACACTGTTAAAGAAGCACCTGCAAGACATTGTTGCCAGATGGGGTGGTTTCATTCCCAACTGGGCTATTTTTAATAGTTTGCATTCAAAAATGGGCTTGGTAGGGTCGAGTGTGCAGTTCATTGTGCGGTATACTGTCAATCAAAAATGGCAACCCCACTGCCAGATGTGAATGACCCATTAAGCACACTCAGCATACTTTTTGTCAGGACTCAGTAGTAGCCTAGCATAAGAAGCAGTGTAAAACATTTACATTTGTAACTTCTTTCTAATAAACACGAACAGAGCAGTGGATGAGTGTGAGAGAGGGTGTCAGAAAGTCAGTGTCGCCTGCTGCTCAGCAGAGACAGCTTGGCTAGAGGTTTATGCTCAGCCTAACAACAACTCAGTACATTAAGCATTTATTTGTGTGTAAGGGAGAACACAAAATGAAATTACTAACATTATATAATAAACCACCTAGCTACAACTTCATAGCATTACTGGTTAGTGTAGTCTGTGATTTCTCGATTAACCACACTATACATTAACCGCATTAGTTTATGTAATTTCTTACAAACAAACCATTAATTAGCTGCCCACATATTAACTGCATTGTGTTGGAGACATGTTTATGTTAAAATGTAGTCTGACACCCACCACTTGCCTAGGCTACATGCAATATGGTAGGTCTCACTTGCTACTCATGTTTTTAACAAGACAAACACAAAACGCTGCTTACAGGATAAGTGAACATATCAACGTACTTTGTGCAGCTTGTAAAGCTCTACTTATGTCCAATGTATTTAACTGTATTTCACTCACTGAACTGGACAAACAATGTTCCTTTTTAGTCATTGCGTGCACCAGTCTGTGTCAGACTGAGTCAATTCTGTATGTTCAGGCCAATGTGTGGCTGGCTGAATGTGATTTTCACTTTCCTGTTTATATGCGTATGTTGAAATTAACCCTGGGCAAGGCTCATACAGTACATTTATTATCTGAGTGTTTTCCTTTGTTTTTAGTCTGCACAGCACTGAACACCATAAACCCGTCACACTGCAGCAGTTTAAGTTGAGTGAATAGTATCCCGTGGCTGGTGGCACTGATGTGCTTGCTCGAGACTTAAGTATGAAAGCCACTTGGTTTGTTTTTTCTCAAGCTTCCTCAGGTAAATATAAATTCCATACCATACCTCTTTTCCATGATGCGTTGGCCTAGATGCTGAGCAATATATTTAATGGTACAGTATCGTAAAGACTCCTGTATACCTGGGTAGTCCAGATGTTAAATGAATATCCCAATATTACCTGAACAATACTAAAAAAGTAGAACATTTGAAAAACCAGAAGGATGACAGCAAACATTTCTGTCCTTGGATCAATTTGGAAATTAAACTGCATATTTACAGGACTGACTTGCCTACATTAGGCTACTGCACTGTAACTGTATCCTTCAGTATTTTTGTAGAGGCTGTGGTATGACCCAGCGATAAATACGGCTATGTGCAAGTTTATATTATTTTATGAAATACTTTAATTCAAATAAGAAATTGAAATCGTCTGGTACATCCTGTAGTTTTCAAATGTATTAATGTTAACACGATACATGTCGAATACAATGGTCAGACATTGATAGAGAACCCGCTTTGGAAAGGTGTGGAACTCTGTCCTGGTGAAAGATCCATAGAACACACTCATTGCGAGATCAATCCTGCATATTTACCTCATAGTTATATGGGGTTTCCTGGTGATTACACTCGCACAAAACATTATTGCAGCTGAACATATGTATAATGATTCACCATACATACACCATACATCGTACAGTATTAGTAGGCTATTAGTACAGTAGCATACAATATTAGTAACTGTTTTATAGCCTACGCCAAATACTGTAAAGCAGACCTAATGGGGGGAGACCTACACCTGATTAAATTAGTCTGTACCAAATGAAACCGCAGATTACAATATTCCAGACCTGTTGTCATTCAAGAAAGGATTGTCTATTTGGCTGTGCTGAAATTGTTGTGTAGACTGTCCTGCTTTCCCTCTGTCTGCCCTTTGCACGAGCACAGGGCAGACAGAGGGAACACGGGTAAGCCTATGTAGCCCCACTGCACTCACAGTAGACTACAGGTAGGCCTATTTAACACCACACTCGAGAGCACTACATCAATCAGGATCACTCATTTAATACTGTAGATCCGTTGCTTACTCGACCGAAGTAATAAAATGCGACCCAATCCGCAAATGTAATGTCAACGCAGAAATCTGTAAATAAAACTATCAAATACTGTAGCCTTAATACAAAGCTGCTAAACGGTTATTTAACCCTTAACGGATAAATCAGACAAACATTTTCACTGGATAATATAGAGGACACCTTTGACGAAACCCAGTTCACACCTTGTGTCGTCCCACATGAAATACCATCTATCCTAACTCTCCCCTTATTTCTTCAAGTGACCTCATGACCTCTCTTTTCATGGACACTAAAAGGAAGAGAACAGGAACATTATTGATATGTTTGAACAAACATGCTACATGTGGTTTACATTCAAACAGACAGAGGCATGTTATTACAACACTTTAGTGGGTCCAACTGACCACAGAAGACTATAAACCAAACCTTAACTTAAAAGAACTTTGAATCCCCTTACATGTGACCACAGTGGACCAATGACGAGCCACTGTTGGCACCCTCTGCTGGTAGTGAGTTTGAAACTCACATTACATTACAGTCCCCAAGGGCTTTACAAGCCCACATTTCACAAGGAAACAAACAACACCCTCTTACCTAAATATCTCCCTGGGCAAGAAAAAAGCAGCTAACAAGTGTCCCTGTAAAGGCACTTTTAAACCAAGATCGAGGCGAAAAACTATTTACATCTAATGCAACGCAATATTTAAAATGTTTAGACATAATTCCATTTATGTCGGCGATGAAAAAGAAAGGGTGAGTCCACCGCATAGGTGGAATCATTGACTGTCAGGGATGTGTGTTGCTGGGGTGACTTCCTTTTTTTGATAGGTTCGCTTACACACAGCCTACTGCTGCATCTTTGTTGTTTTGTGAAATAAAAAAATAGGCTATAAACAACCATGTGAGTGCCCGTGTCTTGGCCAGCAGTAGCAGAAACGTCAGTTTCAAGTTTTGGAGATCACGTGAGTCCTATGGGCAAGTAGCGTGCCATGTAATGCCAGTACAATTTTGTTAATATTAAAAACAACTGTCAAATAGGCTTATTAACTTACTGTAATCATATCTGAGAATAAATGCTTTGATAAAGACCAAAAGGTCTACAGAATTAAGACAACACATGGGAAAGTAGAATGTAAACAGTGCCATGATTGCCGTGACCTTAATGGTTCGTTGCGATTGGTTAAACCCATTTAACCCTCCCAATGTCCTAAGATTTTCAACAGACTACCAGCAGAGGGAGCCAACCGCGGAATGTCATACTGTATGTCCATGTTGTGGTTGACGCCCGCTACTGGTGAGTGAACTGGGTCATTCTGACCCATAGGACAGTGGGCGGGTTATATCAATTGGTGAAAGTGTATATGGTGTCATTTACTATAATTCATTTAACATAATTAACCGTCTCTTTTTCGCGCGTTCATGTCCATGTTAGAGATCGGCCCCTTTCTGAAAATATCTTGGTTTGTCTGTACCGTATGTGTATTCAGAACCAGTGAACAACAGACTTTCAAAATAATAATACAAATAATAGACAAAATAATTGGCGGCATTAATTCATTAATGCATTAACGGTTTAATAAATGCCCTAATAATTACCAATGTAATGTTATGCTGTCTTTCTACATTCATAAAAGAAGAAATTCAACCATTTTGAAGCCAAGGGTACTTACATTATATTAGTTATGATGATGGGTTATATCAGTTTGTTTTTATATTTTTCAGTATCTTGTCTAATTTGCCATGTCTAATTTGAATTGCTCTGCAAAGAAAAGCCAAAGGAGGAGTTATCCACTAGTCAGATGTCTAGAAGCTTTCTCAACCAGCAGGCCTAGCTTGCAACTGCTCAACTGCCGAGGAACAGCCTTGCAGAACACACGACAAGGTCAGGTTCTGCTTCAGAAAGGCGAGACAATGCAGATCATGCTAAAGGCGACCACGCCAGCCCAGCTGGCAGGTACGACTGGCCTTGCAATCAACTCATGCCCTCTTACCAGGAACCAGGGCTGAGCTGACTGCAATGCCGATGTAGAGAGAAGGATGAGAGGACCCACGGAAGGCAGCCTGTTAAAGTTGTATTGCTATACGTCTACAGCTGCTGTTTTCTGGATCAGTAAGTCAAAACTTGCGAATTAATCTGAGTTATTGTCTACGATAATAACAAAGGTGTGTCTTTGTGACACTTATGTTTCTTGTAAAAATAATAGTGGTCAAATAAATGTTTGTAGTTTTATAATAATTCATGACGATTTATATAGAGAAATTTACGATGTTTGTGTGTGTTTGGTATGTAGACGTGTAATATCATCGTTTATATTTTCAAATTAATAAAATATATATTTTGCAATTAAGCTTCTGACTGCATTATTTTACCTACTTATGTGCCTTTTCATATAAATAACCAATTCAGTTTAAATCGTAAACACATACATTTAGCTCATTTCATGAGGTTATATTACATAGGTTATAACTTATAGCTCAACCAGTCCTTTTTGTGTATTTACAACCTTTGAAGAGCCAGTACAAGCCAGAATGCACTTTACAGCTTGCCAAAAGTTATTTATAGTACATTTTAACAGGCTGCCTCCCGTGGGAGCACGCAAAATCACTTTTTGTCAGGAAATAACGTTTTGGCACAACACTGAGACCGCGCGCCAGTGGCCGTGCATCCGCGACCAGAGAGCGCCACAACACAACCGATCCACACCAGCCACAACGCAAACCGCGGCACGACGCTGGTGGGACATACACCCACGACAACAAAGGGCACCCACGCCCAGATAACGACATCAATGCGCAACATCGGCAAACCAGGATGGCGCCATTCCAGGTCCAAACTGCCCATGCCGCACAAAGAACGACAGCCAACAATTTTGTATAACAAAAGCGACGTTTGCAACCCATCTGAAGCCATGCTGAAAACATTGGAATCAACCACCGCCTCAGCCAGTAGCCATCACAGGTCAGGTTAGTTATGTACACACACATCCGCCATTTCTATGAGGCGTGCACTGTTTAGCTTTTATTGTTTGAGGTTTCAGTCTGATTATCTGAATATACCCTATCATCCCAGTCTACAAAGGGGGTATTTTCACCTACTTATCCATGCAGACTCAAGGATCTGTGTGCCTGGCATAAAGCTTACTAAAATATTTCTTCTCATTTGCAAAGTAGATTTTAGAGAGTGTTTGTATGTCCAAATAAACTATTTTTGTATTTAAAGATACATTCTCTGCTGCTCATATATATCAGACCATTAATCAATCATCTTAACCCTCATGATGTCCTTAAAAATATTGTTTTTGGCCACCCGGCGGCGGCATCTGATTGTGTATGATTTTGTGTGTTTTTAAATTGGCATTGCTGTGTGTATTTATTTATTAATTATTTCTTTATGTATTTGTATTGTTTTTTCATGCCTTTTAACCCTCCAGTTGTCCTCAGGTTTCAAACAGACACCTTGTTGTGCCAGCAGTGCACATCATATGTGTGTAAAAGCTGTAGAATTAGGTTTATTTGCCACAAAGAGCATTTATATTTTGTTTCATTTTGACCCAAAGGACATTACAAGGGTAAACATCACACCTTCAGAACATTTTGAAGGTACATTCTTAGAATCATTACATAGCTATAGCCTAGCTAACTAAGGTTAAGTGTAAGCTACATACTATGATAAGGTTCCCATAATGACCAGAAATATTATGGTGGTGGCCCTGTTATGGTGTATGAAAAATTATGAAAATATGAACATTCATCAATTCCACATTTATTAATATTTGATACTTAATAATATTTCAAACCACAAAGCAAAACATCATACAAATGTTACTATATTAGAAATTTAGTCTTTGTGCTGTTTGGATGTGAATAAAATATTTCTTCTTTGTACTGCTCATAGTGGTCAATAAATACACTACACTATTAATTATGTCAACTCACCATCAGAATCTAGCCCATATATTTCAACTTCACAAAGAGTGAGGTGTTCCAGCCTGCCTGGAATCACAATATTGATATAACGACCTTCCGTTCCATTAAAGATAAAGATGTTTGTAGCACCTGCTGGAATAGAGGAAATCACAGCACACCTAAAGAAGAGCAGAAAACAGATGTGTTTAAGTAATGCAATAAATTCCCTCTCTGATAAACATAATTTAGTTGTATTTTGATATACATAAGCAGTGTTGAGTAAAGCTACATTATTAATAGGAATGATGTTGATAACTAAAAAATTATTAGAAGGTAGAGTCCTGCATCGGGTCACGACATGTGACCTGTAATAAAGGTGATTCACGGGTAGCCTTTTTGTCTTTCGTATTTGAATTTCTTTCAAATAAGAAGTTATAGATTAAAATAATCGCATTAAATGTTTTAATCCTCTGACTAACGTGCTGGAAAATCTAATCTTTGTTTAGCTGGCAGATGTGCCTCCTTCCTAATAACTCCAGTTCAACCGTTTGGAACTGTTTTACTGTAACTTTTGCAAAGCACATATATATATATGAGTTCTCAATGGTAGTCAGTGAGAGATATTGCAAAGTAAGTAATAGCAAATGTATGATTCTGAAATATCACACAACAGTATAATACAGAAAGGATTACATGCTTTTCAGAGCTACAGTAGAATTTGTCGTGGAGTACATCAAGCTCAATGTGTTATTTACTGTGTGTAAATAACACTGGTGTGATCCAAATGTTTACCACATGCAATTGTCATTTTAAACGTAGCTGACTATTCTGAGCCAAGTAAGCGTTTGGTCACTGTAATATTACATAATTGTCATATTCCACTGACCATGATTAACCTATTATCGTATAGGATATGCTGCGGTTTCGGGTCGGGTCATTGATCTTGTGTCAACGGGTAGGGTTGGGTTCCAGAATTAATTCAACATATATGCAGGGTGTCGAGGCAGATATGGTATTGCATGTCATTAGTGGGAGTGGGAATTGAAAATTAGACCGTGCAGGACTCTTGTTTTAA
>JAODUG010004971.1:0-10271 GCA_027564795.1 Aphredoderus sayanus
TGTGTGTGTGTGTGTGTGTGTGTGTGTGTGAGAGAGAGAGAGAGAGAGAGAGAGAGAGAGAGAGAGAGAGAGAGTAACACTATCTTGAGAGACAGTCTGTACTGTATGTTGTTTGTTGTAAGGTTTGTAATATTTACACATCCTCTCTGTGTGCTGATAATTAGGGGATGTTGGAGCATTTTCAGAGGAACCTCAAAAAAACAATGACTTTTCTAGATTTAGTACCTTATTATTCCATACACAAGCACACACTGTTAGAACACAATGTGCTTCAGGGCTGTTTCATGTCTGCAGCACCGTTATCTGGAAATGCTTTAGTTAATGCCATTTGGCTCGTTACTGAAGGCCTTTCTGTAGTCAAAGTGGCCTGTTCTGAAGACAGAGAAGAGACCTATAATGATTGTATCCGCATTCTTTGCGTAGCAGGCATCATTTGAACAATTTAGCACATGCCTTCTAGCCTGAACAGTTGCTATTAGCGGCGATCAGTGATAAGTCTGACTATAAAGGCACAATGTTGAAAAAGACACAAACACACGCACACACACACACACACATACACCACACACACTCACACACATAAGCAAGTGTTCTTGGAGAGCTAGGTCATGCTCTGTCATCTCATCCTCTTTGATCTCTTTGATTTGAGCACAGCTAATTTCGCCATTAGCATTGCCATTGTGAGACGCATGATGAATAGCGTGCTACTCTGGTATCAGATGCCTCTATGAGTGTAGGAGTTTGATCTGAGGTTGTGGTCCACGTTCACTCTGCACAGCCAGTCTGAGTGACATAATGACTGCCCTGGTGAAGGATGTGATGGAGTGTGTGGAAGTCTTCATCCTCTTGGAATCTTGGACCTTTGCCACCACACATGCACACACACGCACATGCATACACACACACACACATACTGTACCCTTCAAAGCAAGGCTGAGACAAAGCTATAGGATCCCTGATCCAGCAATGTTTGGGGTGGTGCAGTATGACAAGCATGTATCTGCAGTATCTAAACAGTTTTGTTCTTTGCAGTATTGAAGTGAAAACAGGGTGTCTGTCTCTGACCTTTGTGCTTTTTATAGGTCTGATATAAAATTGTACTAGTCAGTTATCCTTGTGTCTGTTGACTTGAGGTGGAGACAGGAAAAATGTATATCTGGGAAAGAAGAAAGAGAACATCATGTTTGAAAGACAAAGCAGGTTTAAGAAGGGATCATAATGTAAACCTGGGCTTTGTAATCTTTGTTTGCTTGTACATATGTATGTGTGTGTGAAGGTATGTTTGGTTTGGTAATTTCTGTAATTTTTTACAGGAGAAATTACTGAAGAGGTAGGAAGTCAGGCTTTCCTCCACAGAAACATTTAAAGAAACAACCCCATTTTCATGTGGACAGGTTTTCTACTGATATTTGAGGAACTGTAATAAATATTTTATTTAGACATCGAGTCTAAATCAAACACAACACAGTACATGATCGCTACATGATCACAGCGTAATCATATAGTGACAAGCAGCAGTCCCACTAAATAATATGCATGATTTAAAGTCACTACTGAAGGCATGAATACAGTTGAGAATCCTCTCTTTTGGATTTGAATTTGAATCCTTGGAGCTAATCCTGTCCTAGTGTGTGTGGGTTGCCTGTCCAATTGTGGATTCAGAGTAGCATTGTGACACATTTCAGAGAGAGAGTGGTCATTTATCACTGTCAAGACCACTATTATGTCAGTGTGTGTGTGTGCGTGTGAGTGCACTTGGTTGGATGGTCGTGTGTGTATCCATTCACTGACGCACATCCACCCATACCCACCCACCTTGCTTCCACCAATAGAGACCATTGTTTTAAGAACACACACATACTGTGTAACTGTTGTAAAGTATATCCAGCCTTGATGAATCTCAGATCCGTATCATTTCTAATAATGAGTGTGTGACAATAGCAATACACAAACGATGAACATGGGACATATTACTACACCTAAAATATACGATACTCTAGTATAGAGGAAAGTTATATATTTAGTTTTATTATGTCATTTGGCAGGCTGATTGTTGTGCTAATGAACCTTTGTTGGCTGTGCATGAAGGGAGAGGAGCATCTACTTTCAGAAATAATTAATACAACGCCTGCCTGTCATGGAGAGACAAACATGCCGGGAGGGATAATGGCAAACAGAAATAGAGGAAAAAAGCATGAGGGGGAGAAAAAGGTGTGATGAATTGAAAATGAGAAGGTTTGTGTCCAGCATGTAGGTTGAGCTCCACACATATTCAGTGCTTTGTCTTTGTGTGGGACATAGTCTGTTCTCTCTGTCTGTCTGTGTGTGGCAGCTTGTTTTGTTGGTCGGCTAAGCACAGGATTCCCACCAGCTCCAGTGAATGGCTTCTCCTTTCATAGCTCACTAAGACGCCTAATGAGAGGGGACTATTTCCCACTCACTAAGACCTCTGTTTATGTGTGTGTGTGTGTGTGTCCATTTTTGTCATTGGCATGCAAACCTGTGTATGCATATGCTGTGGTGTGTCTGTCTTATTATTCTGTAATATCCTCTGTGACAAACTTGACAGCTAGGCTTACAGAATGTTTGGATTTTAGTAGCCGCAAGCCATATTCTCCTACAATCATTTGTATGCATGTTTTTCTTATTACATTGAGTCATTAATCATATATTTGACCACACAGTGAAAACACTTTACTCAAGCTTTGGTACTGCAGAAAATTATTTGTGTGATAATCACAAAATGCTAAACTTCCTTGTTTTCATTTCTGTCCTGCTTAACTTTTTTTTTAAACATTACTGTTTTTTTCCCCAACTCTGTAGAAGTTTCTTCTCTGGTTCTGCTCTGTAGCAGCCTCAGATCCTCCTTTCTGCCCTCCCTGTTTTACAGCCTATGAATGAAAGAAATAAAACTTATTTATAGTTTCTCAATTAATTTAATTCCCTGCTTGTTAGTTAGTTAGAATATGTATTATCTATGAAATGTATCAATCAATCTGAGAACAATCTGAGTACAAAGGAACATTTCTTCAAAATGTTCCTTTGTACATAGAGTTTAAGTTTTTTATATCAATCATTTTTATGAGCAAATGTCATACTTCTCTAAAAGTAAGATATTTCACTTTAGCGCAAATCCCAATAAGCCCTGTGTTTTGAATAATACTTCAATCAAACGTACTTAACTTACATAAGTTAGGACCTAAGTTATATTCTTTACTGTGACATGCCTTAAAAGGTCCCATCTGACTGATTGGAATTTCAAGCCCTCAAGTCAAATTACTGGGTCGTGTGTCTTTGACAGCTAAACATTAACAAACACTCAAGACTTACTTACTTACTTAACAGACATATGGAGCTGCGTGTTATTGCAATCCTTCACACAGCTGCCTGACGTCTGACAGTTTACAATAAGGACTTTTAAAGAGGGAAAGTGTGGTATATTAAAACAAATTATATATGAGTGAAAATAGAAGATAAAAAGTTAAAATGTAAGAAGATAATTTAAATATAGATGATGAAAAGTAATTCAATAGCTAATTGTAATGGTTGATGTGCCCTGGCTGGAATGATTATATTTCCTGACTGTGAATCTGTTCTCTTACTACCTGGCCAGTGGGGGTGACATCAGCAGGGCTCTTCACCCCATAGCTTCTATCGGAGGTAAATTATATATAATACACCGCTGGGGTACCCTTGAGCAAGTATTCAGTGCTGTTGTTCCACATATGTATGGGGGTAGGTGATTACACTGTATTGTCAAATGGGTCATTGCAGAAAGTTATATATGTGTTCATTTCTGCCCCTTTTCGAAAACCCTTCCATATTTACTGTTATTTGTGAATGTTAATGATGTCCAATTGGAATTTGAGTGCTCACATGATTCCATTATGAATGTCAGTAGTATCAAGGTGTAAACATTATTTATTTGCTGCGTACATACACAGTTAATTTTGCATATCTGAAGACTAGTGTTAGGCCTATATAATCAGCTGAGCAGCTACATGGTTCATGCCTGCTGCTTCTCTACCTGTTTTTCCATCTCTGAATAATGTTCAGCATTAATGGTATAATTCTGAAAGGTCCAGGCTGCATATCACTCATTTCAGCACATGATTTATGCCTAATATTCCACAGGGTATTCCTGTATGGTATTCAGATATCATGCCATGTACTGTGACCACAAGTTAAACTGTGGAGTTTGTAGGGGCAATGGAAATCTCAGGTTTCCTGTAACCTTTTCCGCTACACCCACCTCAAAACTTAGACAGAGACATAAACGCAACCATCTATTTAGACATGCACATGTATGCAATAGTGCATGTGTATCCAGCACATTATTTACCTAAGTACACCTGGATTTGACATAAACAAGCAGGCAAGTAGGAATTAACAGGTGTTCACAAATGTCTTGGACAAATCACATGCTGAACACATAGTATGCAATTACATGTGGAGAAACACACACACACACACACAAACAGTACACACCCCGACTTCACGGTGTAATGTCATTGTTGCCTCACTCTCACAATAAATAGTTTCCTTCAGAGCTCCTTCCAGGAACAGCCTCAATCCAGTGTTAAGAAATGGAAAAGTACTGAGAAAAGTGCAATGATGAATATGAACATGGCAGCCTTCTGGGAGCCTAAGGAGAAGGAGCGAGAATGGGATGTGGTTAACGGGGTGCATCTTTTCCTTTGGACCCTGGCACGAACAGGCGGGACAAACAATGATGGAGAGACTGTGCTCAAAGTGATGGTGTTCATTTCCCAGAATCCCTTGCACAGCCAAGCTTATTTCCCACAGTACTACTTGTTTGCCTTACTGTAATGCGTCCATCCCTGTGGAAAACAGGACATGCTTGATTCTAAATTAACCTTCAAAACACTAGTGTTCTGTCTCCTATGTAGATGTGTTTTTTCTCTCTGTTAAAAACATATGAATCACTTCCCTCTTTTGTGTGAATTAACGTCAATCCTTCTGCCTCCATACTGAGTGCCCTGAGTTCTTCAGGATATCATATTTATATACATGTTCAATAGGATGTCTTGAAACCTCAAGATACTTGAGAGTCTTATTATTATTATTGTGACACTGGTTGTGATAACTGGAACATTTTAGTATACCTAAATATCAAATATCATATAAGCATAACTCTTAAGATATCATCCCATTATGTACTGTATATGGCCTTGCTGTTAATTAGTCTGAGGTACAGTAACCATGTTGAGTGTTCAAGCTCCTTGCAAACATTTAGGTTGGCAGGGTTTCAGTGCTTTGATTGACCTGAAAAGGAAAATGAATAGCTTTTACATGATGGGAACCTCAGGGGTTATGTTTTAGTGTTATGTTTGAGTCATTTGCCTGACAAAACCTCCACTCTAAACCTGAAATGTGTGGAGGGAGCAAGAAGCCGTTAGAAGCAGTTAATTGCTGTCCTTGAAACACAGCAAATTCCTTTAGTGGTCCTTTTAAATCACTTTGACATAGTGTCTCCTCAAAGCCAATATCTGAATACATTGTTGACCCATAGAGGAACTGATATTTTCCCATAATTCTCAATGCCCACAATCCATTGAAACAGGCCTCTATGTGGTTAAAACCTCTGAGACCTTACTGAGAGGCCCTAATGATGACGAAAAGCATGTCTGGAGCAGCCATTATCAATCCGGGGAAATGTGTAATTCAAATATTTAATATCCTGCCTGACCACTTTACACTAGGATCTGTCAATACTTTTTATTCATAAAAATATAATATATAATTTTGTAAAACATTAAATTAAATTGTACTTAAGTTAAATTGTTAAGTTACAGTCAATGAAGATATAAGGTATTAAGATGCCTTGCATCATGCTAACAGTACAGTAATTCCATAAATGTGTCCTTATTTAAAATGCTAAATCCTTATTAGTTAGAGCTTATAGCATCTCACTCATGTACTGTACTTGTTATATAATGAGAAACTGTGGAGAAATTTTTTTCAATATACAGAAAATGTATGTTATGTCTTAGTACATTCTTGTTCTCTGGTTTTGAGAAATCTACATTTTCACTTCTCATAATGCCAGGCAACAAGTGTGGTTTCGATATTTCCTTATATTTAAACCTTATTCAGGTATAACCTCTGCTGTTCTTGCTATGATGCATGCCGTTATAATTTTACTATTGTGTTGGTAAAATCTAACCCATTTTCTGGATAAGCCATGCAATCTAGTCCAAGTAAAGGCTTTTAATATAGCTAATTGTCAAAAGATGTGGCCAAATTTGTCTGTATGTATTAATTACATTGTAGGATATTATGTTGAAAAACTGGTTTCTGAAAGATTGTAGTGAATCCTAACAGGAAACCTGTTAAGCTTACATGTAGGCTTGAAAAGTGTAAATGTTAATAATTCACTTGAAGCATATGTGCATATGAGACCTTTTCTGCCACGGATTCTTTTGGTTTGTCTAACATCTGGACTTAGGATGTGTCTCACCTCTCACCTAACTTGTGACGCAAAGTGAAGAAGACCATATTTTCCTTCCATTATCAAAAACCAGATGTACTGTCTTTTCATGTTCATGATATGTGCATTCACACATGTTGTCAATAACCTCAGATTGTTATTACTGCAGTCTTTCATAAGAAGCTATGTCAGGTGCTCAGTCTTTGTAAATGCACTGAAGCACAAACTTGTACAATATGCTGTCTTAAAAATATTCAATATATAGAATCCTGAAAAGCTTGGTATCTATTTGTTTTAAAACATTACCCATTGTTGTTTTTTTAACACATTGTTTGCCCACTCACTGGTAAACTGGCTCAATCAGCAGGAATTATTAGTGATTTATTGTTGTGTGTTATTGAGTGAATCCTCCCACAAACGCACATGGTCAATGAATCAAGAAGGTTGTTATGCTCTGTTCGCACACAGGGCAATAAATAAACCCAGTGGCTATATGCAGGTGAACAGCCTGGTACCAGGCTCTGGATGGATCATGGGCAGCAGGGATGGAAAATCTGCACCTGTTGTGGGCACTGAGGTTAACCCATTGCCAAGGCCTTAGTCTTATACCCAGCACAGGCCTTCTGAAAGCGAACAGTAGGATAAGTCAAAAGTGGGAGGGGGTATAGACAGAGTATAGGAAGAAAGACATGGAAGAAAGGGAATGTGGTGAATGTAGGCCGGCGAGGGAGAACCGCATAGTGAGATAACAGAGAGTTGAGTACTGCTTGGGAGAGATCGTGGTAGGATTGAATGTACTGTTATGAGATGACAGGACAGATTACTGGGCAGGGAGACTAAAGGAAAGAAGTGTGTAAATCAGAGTGGGGAATAAAGCTCCCAGAGAGATCATAAAGCTGCACCTCGACGAGCTCACACGACAGTGGAAGAGTCACATGTGTCTACATAAACATAAGAGAGAGCAGATTGATGGAAGAACACTAAATATGGAGGATTAAAGAAGGTATACAAGAGACTGAGCATGATTACGCCATCTTAAACCCACAGATAGAAATAAGGAAGATTAAAGTAAAGGTAGAACAGTTGTTGGGAGTAATAGAGTTGGTCTGGTGTCATCCACTCGACCTCTTCTCTCGATAAATCAAATCGGCAGTTAACAAGAAGATCTTCACCCCAATCTCCTGTAAACACAATAAAACTATATAATCCCTGGTCCAGGAGCAGTGGCTGTGTGGTTTATGCCTGTAAGAACTCCTGGGAGATAGAGGTCAGAGAAAATATTTCAGTTATTCACACACTTTGAATTTAATAGCCAGGTCACAAGTGTATGCACTAAAGTCATACAGTATACTCTGACCTCTGTCTGCTGCTGGCTTCTAAAATGGGTGCTGACACAAAATGTCAATCATTTCAGAATGTCACTTAAAGCGATGAAATCAATTCAAAGACCGAATTTGCTATTAAGATTGCTGATTATCACAAGCATTCTAGATCCTCAGTCTCAACAAAACAAAGCATGTGTTATTTTATTTTTGAAATATTCCTGTGTCCTACTGTAGTTTTACATTTCAGAGGTATGTGATCTTTCTTCACCAGCTTCCCCACACAGTGAAATAGTTAAATCAATGAGAAGTAGTACTCTATAGCCCAGTGTTCACATTTGACCCCTCCCGTGCTTGCCACAATCGTGAAAACGAATTAAACTAATTAATTGTTTTGCACTGTGACAAGAATAACAGAATAACAGAATAACCGAAGAGTAACTTAAGAAACAGAGCAATGCTACACTGCCATAAATAGGCATTTTGACTATTTATAATACTATATAATACTACACATGCTCATGCCAGTGTTAGTGCCATGCTCTGTCACTGGGCTCTACATTGAGAGGCACTACACAGAATAAGGATTCTATCTTCACTTCATCTGAATGTATAGGAAGTTTAACACAGATGACCTTTCAGAGAAGGTAGTTATTTTAGAGCGTTATGTTACAGCATAGATAGAAGCATGTACTGTAGGTCAGAGGACGAAACTGACTCACCACTTACCTCTCTTTCTCTCTCTGCTGCCCCTCCCTCCCTGTGTCTCCCTCCCTGTGTCTCCCTGTGTCTCCCTCCCTGTGTCTCCCTCCCTGTCTCTCCCTTCCTGTGTCTCCCTCCCTGTGTCTCCCTGTGTCTCCCTCCACTCTATAGTGGGTGTTGATGAAGCCATGACAAAGTCCCACTTGACATTTTAAAGAGGTCGTTATTTTTGATAAGACAGAAATGGGACAGACAGCCTGGATGTGACTGCATGTGACTTGTGTATCCATTGTTTTGTTTACTCATTGTTTAGTCCCGCCCCCCACGGTGCAACAGGAAGAGGGAATAAACATGGCTCGAGCTGATAACCATGTGAACGGTTTTCTCACACAATTTCACCCCCTCAGCCCAAATGTTTATGTGTGTGTGTGTGTGTGTTTGTGTGAGGTTGAACATTCAATCAGACACCTTAAAGGTTACCCTTCCTATATTGTGTCTGGAATGACCTTGTGGATGAACCGGCATTACAAAAACAGTATTGGTTTAAATATCAGAGAATGGCTTGCACTCCTCTCTACTCCTCCCCACATGCAGCCACATGCATTTGTGGTTGATCTCTACAGTATGTGCGCTATGAAAATACAAGATTTACCTGAACCGCCAGCTCAGGAGGCAACCAAAGTATCTGCCATACTTCTCTCAGCAGGTCGTTTTCCACCTGTTTACACTATAAATCATAACCACAGACAGACTGCCTTCCCACTTGAGTGTGACATCCTACAGTAAATGTTACATGTTACATGTGTTTTACATGTGATTTATTCAGGTGCATGCTAACCCAGCATATAAACATTTATCTTAATGTCATAATCATGTTTTTTGTTTGGTTTTCAAATTTCGAATGGATTTTATAAAGACTTTTTTTCAGACATCTGCCAACTCCAAAGTACAGCTACAGTCGGTTGTTTCATGATAGTGGATGTTCCCTGTATGAATGAAATAAAATAAAATAAAAATAAAAATAAAAGTATTAATAGCTTTTCTTTATCCTTCTCTCCCTCTCTTGTCCAATCAGCCCTCAACCTTCGTGTGATGTGACTAGTTTCTCCTTCAATCTTTCGTCACAACGCTGAGGAACCAACTAAGATGACAGCAACTTCTCCTGCAGGGGGTGGGGTCAGCACCAGAGGGGCCAAGACTGTGTCAATGCTGATTCTTTGGCTCCTCCCCTTGCTGTGGATGCAGCCTGTAGACTCTTACTTGGCTACTGAGGCTAAGGCTTCAAGCCAAACAGGGCCTCGCCTACAACTGTCACACTCAGGTAAGAAATAAGGCTGTCTTTGTATCTGAATGCTGCCAAATCAGCCCTATTCTCTTCAAAACAAACACAATCCACTCTAGAAATGACGAGGTAGCATTTGCAATGAGGCAATGAGAGATGCAGTCGTTATTGCTTCACGTATCTGAATTAGGCATATCAGCTGATTAATACTTTTCTTGTCATTACTTGTTATTGTCTCATAATGTGTGAATTTAAGTGTTTCACCAGTTCGAGCTCTTGAACAGTAAAATCATCGTCTCAGGGGATGCATTACATTTTGAGCTGGGCTCAACATTCTGTTATAACTCTATGAAAAATGACATAATGTCTAGAAGTCATACAGTAATAACCTAGTTATTTTAAATTGTCACCATGGAAATGTCACAGGTTTGGTCAATAAATCCTGTCTGTACAATACAGCAAAAAATTTGACTATCAAGGAAATACCATTAGGCAATTTCCTATAAGCTGTTCA
>JAODUG010004974.1:0-10268 GCA_027564795.1 Aphredoderus sayanus
TTTCCCTCTTTTCAGGGTTAACATACTCAGAGTTTTCACTTAACCTCCTTTCTGAAACAGGCCCCAGGAGGGTTAAAATATATAAACAAACGCAAATACATAAAGAAATATTTTATAAAGGAATTAATACAGACAGCACTGCCAATAAAAATAACCACACATACATAGTCAGGTGGCACCATCTTCTGGCAAATTCAGTTTTTTTTTGTAAAGGCTAATATCAATGCATGGTTTGATGAAGGGGATTACCCTAATGCATTTAAGCAAAACAATAACAATTCAACTCAAAAATTGAGGATTAAAACCATGTTGTTTAGTCACAATTCAACATAAATGTAAACATAAAATTCAAATTAATAAATGTTACCCTTTTTTCTTACAATGCTGTAATACATTTGTATTAAATTGCCCTGCTTTGCTGGACATCTAAATTAAGTTATTTATATTTTGTTACCTGTGAACATTGTGGCATTTGTAACCCTCCCACTGTCCTAAGGCATTTCAGCAGACTACCAGCAGAGGGAACCATGGAATGTCATGCCATATGTCCATGTTGGCGCCCACTACTGGCAAGTGCACTGGGTCATTCTGACCCATAGGACAGCAGGAGGGTTAAGTAGCCTATACAATATTTCTAGATGAAGATTGCCTGTTTTTTAGTGCTTTTATATCGTATGTTCTTTTGTATTAGTTTTTACTATTATTTCAAGCAGTGACATCTTTTGCCCTAAATCAAGACTGAAAAGTAGTAGTTTCCTTTTATATAATGAAACTTTTCTTGGACACATTCAGTCTTCAATAGTGTGTCTACCTACTAATTGATCTTTAGCTTGAGCTCTTGTTAACACCAACTACAGCTATGTTCTTTTTGAAGAAGGATCTTTGGTAAGCCATGTTTCTTTGCAGTACTCCCAGAATTTTGTTAAATGGTATTAAAGTTACTTGCTTTCAAAAGATTCCATTTATACCCCTTTTTTAGAATTACTAAGCATATACTGTTTTAACACAGAAAATGCTCGTTGAACATGAATTTACTTCTGTACTTCTGGTCATCATGACCACTTTATCACAAATAACCTAAATAACACTTATGTTTTATAAATGGCTTTGAAAACCTTTTCAAGTAAGCAATTACGAAATTTCTATAATCACATAATCCTGGAGGAACTCGGTTGAAACATTGACAAGGCCGGCATAATATTGTAGCACAAATAAATATTGCATACAACAATTTTTAAATGACTACTGGGATTTATGTTCTAACATAAAAACGTTATTAGGAATACAATATATGGTTAATTTGTGCACATCAGAGATAACAAAATATATTAATCTACATTGCATTACATTATTTTTATTATCAGTAATATATTCATTAAAATCTTAAAATAATATATACTATACAATAGTAATCGTTTGTTTTAATAAATGACAAGGCACCTGTAAAATATTTAGCCATTGGCTGGCGCAACAGTATTTTTAAGTTACATTAAACCGGTTACAAATAAAAGGAACCAGCTACCTCATACTGGCCCTATTGAAGAACTGGTCAGTTAGTCAAAGAGACTGAGGAGCTGTAGTCTCTTTTTCCTAACTGGGAACCAATCATAGAACAGCATAATTATAAGCCTCTCCAACCCCCGCCTCTCTCATGTATCTCTCGATGTCCAGTGGCTCGGTTACCCGGACCACTGTCCGGCTATTGGCTCCTTTCTCTCCTGACTGGAGCTTTCTGATGATTTCCGGTAATGAAATGCGCTGTGTGGGGCTCCACAGGCAGCAAGACTTGATCAAAGAGTACCTACAAGGTAAAACGACTGCTGTTATGTGATGCACACACAGGCCTTTCCTGTCACCAATAGGAAAGTTTCACTGTGTAAGGTGCTCTATGATATTTTTAACATATAGCAGCAAACAACTTTTTTTTGTAGCTATGTAAATATACTGTATATACAATAATCATTGTCCATCCGTCCATCCACCTTAGGTCGGGTCGTGGGGGCAGCAGCTCCATCACGGAACCCCAAACTTCCCTTTCAGGAGCCACATTAGCCAGCTCTGACTGGGGAATCCCGAGGCATTCCTAGGCCAGTGTAGAGATATAATCTCTCCACCTTGTCCTGGGTCTTTCCCGAAGCCTCCTCCCAGTTGGACATGCCTGGAACACCTCCCTAGGGAGGCGCCCAGGGAGCATCCTTCACAGATGCCCAAACCACCTCAACTGACTCCTTTCAACGTGAAGGAGCAGCAACTCTACTCTGAGTTCCTCTCGGATGGGCGAGCTTCTCACCTATCTCTAAGGGAGATGTCCGCCACCCTCCTGAGGAAACTCATTTCGGCCGCTTGTACCCGGGATCTTGTTCTTTCGGTCATGACCCAATCTTCATGACCATAGGTGAGGGTAGGAATGAAAATTGCCCGATAGATCGAGATTTTTGCTTTCCGGCTCAGCTCTCATTTCGTCACAATGGTACGGTAAAGCGATTGCAATTCTTCTCCCGCTGCTCCAATTTTCCGGCCAATCTCCCCACTCCAATGTACCCTCACTTGCGAACAAAACCCTGAGGTACTTGAACTCCTTCACTTTGGGTAAGGACTCATTCCCTACCTGGAGTAGGAAATCCATCGCTTTCCTGCTGAGAACCATGGCCTCAGATTTAAAGGTGCTAATCCTCATCCCAGCCGCTTCACACTTGTATGCGAACCGATCTAGTGAGTTCTGCAGGTCACGGACCGATGATGCCATCAGGACCACATCATCTGCAAAAAGCTGCAATGAGATCCGCAGGCCACCGAGTCGCAATCCCTCCCCACCATGACTGTGCCTCGAATCCTGTCCATGAATACCACAAACATGATTGGTGACAAAGTGCAGCTCTGGCGGCGACCAACCTGGACGAGTCTACTACAGAGATTCCGGACACAGCTCTCGCTTTGGGCATACAGTGATTGGATGGCCCTAAGAAAGGAACCCCTCACACCATAATCCCCCAGCACCTCCCGCAGTATACACAAAACACATGTAGACCGGATGGTCATACTCCCAAGCCCCCTCCAGGATCCTTGCGAGAGTAAAGAGCTGGTCTGTTGTTCCACGACAAGGACGGAAATCGCAATTGTTCCTCTTTGATCTGAGGTTCGACTATCGGCCGAACCCTCATTTTCAGCACCTTGGGGTGGACTTTACTAGGGGAAATAGGGGAACTACCACCCCGGTCTGCCACTCCTTCGGCACTGTCCGGACGGTCCTCATCAATCCCCTGGGGCTTTGCAACTGTGTAGTTGTTTGACTACCTCAGTGATTTCCGCCAGGGAAATTGACGATGATCCCCTATCAGCCTCCAACTCTGCCTCTACCATAGAGGGCATGTTAGTCGGGTTCAGGAGTTCCTCAAAGTGTTCCTTCCACCGCGATATTACCACCTGAGTTACGGTCAACAGCGTCCCATCCTTACTGTACACAGCTTGGATGGTTCCCCGTTTCCCCATCCTGAGGTGGCGGGTGGTTTTCCAGAAACACCTTAGTGCCGACCAAAAGTCCTTCTCCATGTCTACTCAGAACTTCTCCAACACGGTCCTTCTCCTCTTTCACGGCTGAGGCTGCAGCCATTCGGGCCCGTCGGTACCTTGCTACCAGTGACGTGCGGTCAGGGTAGGCAAGGTAGGCACAGCCTACCCTGGGATAATACTGAGTTTCAATCAAATAAAATTTATTTTATGCCAAATAAACATTTATTCTGATGGAATTAATACTTTGTCAGAAGTATTATCCCTTATATTACTCAAAACGTTTTATTTAACCCTTGTAATGTACTCAGAAATCTCGTATTTGGCCACATGGCGGTGCCATCTGATTGTGTATGATTTGTGTGTTTTTCATTTGGCATTGCTGTGTGTATTTATTTATTAATTATTTCTTTATGTATTTATGTTGTTTTTTGTGCCTTTTAACCCTCTTGTTGTCCTCGGGTTTCAAAGTCACATCTTGTTGTGTCAGCAGTGCACATCATATGTCTGTGTAAGCTGTAGAATTAGGTTTACCACCTTCTATCTGCCACAAAGAGCTAGAGAGGACATCACGAGGGTTAAAAATTTAGTTCGACTTCGTTATTTTAATATGCCCGTAATCTACTGCAGTTTGTGCTCTGGCACTTCCTCGTTTTGTTTTTTAAAATGGTGACTTAGGTCATAAACATTTCTATTGGCTCAATCGCTCTCACCACTCGTTCTCTCTACAGTTCGCAGGCTCTGACTGTCCGGCTCTGCTCGGCTCCTCACTAAAGCACCGATCGTACCCAAGGCAGGCATGCCTATCTTGGCTGCTTTCATTCTATTGGGTTGGCGCAGGGCTGCACATGCGCAGGCCACGTTGCCATGGTTACAGGCATCGTAATAACGTGCCAGGGTAGGCAGCGTGTCATTTTGCTACCCTGGTTCTATGGCCCAGAATTGGCTTGATGAGGGCGTGGTTATGCCGCTCCCTGTCAATCAAAACTTTGCTACTGTTCATCTCGGCTCCCACTAGTCTACTGTAGAATGTTAAAGGGCATTAAAATTACAAGGTACATCGAGTGTGGGCTGCACTGAAGCTACTAGTAGGTTACAAACAAATATGTTATTTCCCTGCCAGCAGTTCTCGCCAGACATCGGTAGTCAAGAGCTGGCTACAGTCAGTACAGTCTTACTTGATGATGTGAGCCTTTTAAAATATGGAATATTTTTATAACTTGGAGGATCCACTCACATCCAGCTGGATGCAGATACAGTGGTAGAACTGCATCTAAAGAGGACTTTATCTCGGCGCACTATTTTTAGTTCTACTAGGCCTACTTCTGTACGTTATAATAGGCCTAGACTTTCATCACTGGCCCTGGCCTCTATTGAAAAGGAAATGATTCATAAACTCTCATTCAACAAGGAGGAATAATACAGAAGATTAATCAACATTCATTCAGATGGATAGGCGAATGGATTTTTGTCTTCAAAAGTAGGTTTACAAATCTTTATTTTACTATTTAGCAGTAGGCTCTGGTCTATGTTTTGAAAGGTGCTGTACACATACAGTTTATTATTTACTGGTCAAGTCATAGCCTGCCTATTTATTGGTGTGCACTGTGCAGAGTAGACACCAGATTGTTTATATCCAGTACGCAGTTAGCCGCTCTCTCTCTGTCTCAGTATTGCTCGCTCTTAGTACAGTACTGCTAGGGAGTAGAGAGTAGCCTAATGTTGTTTTCATGTTTTATGCCTTTAACAGGGCTCCAGACTAGCAACTCTATCAGCTGGTCGCACTAGCACATGATTTGGTCGCAAACAGCATGATATGAGTTTCCCACAATGGATGGGGCGCATTTTACGCAAAAGGATCCCCTTCCTAACACAACTGGGTAGGCCTACTGCATTAGCCCTTATGCTTTCAACATGGACACTCATCAGTTATGTCTGATTTGGTTCTCTCTCTCCTGCAAACACTGTTTTTTTAAATAATCATCTTAATCTTTGGAATATGGTGCGCATAATTCACATAAACAGTGCCAAATGGCATGTAGGAGCACGTGAGCATTATGAACTTTATAATATTTCTGAAAGACTGCAATTGCAATACAGCTGTAGCATGTCTGTTACGTTTGTTAATTCTATCTTTCCGTATTTGCTTAGTTTAACCTAGCAACCCAATATATAGTTATGTGCTAGCAACATGCTATATAGGCTGTGCTACGTACTGTAGACCCGACTGCATGTGACAGATTTTATTTTTAGAGACATTAATTGTTGTTCAGTAGGACTCAAACCCAAAAGAATAAAGGTTGTGAATTATTACTGCGTAAACGTAAACGATTATTTACATTTACATTCATTTTATTAGCTACTTGTGTTTAACATGGAATATTGAGTATGTGAACGCAGGGTAGTATCTGCTTTGGCTATACATGGTACGGCTCTAAGTGGCACCGGCTGCAAGACGCTGATGTCCCTATGTTGCTGATTTGGTTCGTATAGGTGCGCGACTAAGTTACAGCCTTGAGCATCAATAAATAGACAACATTGATAATGTTTCAACTATTAAATCGGACAACCGTGTGACATGGTTCGTTTGAGTCGTAGTTGATCGGACAGCTCCACAAAATACTGCAATAATTTTAAAATAATATGTAGGTCTCGCTACTTTTAAAATGTAGTCGCACTTTCTTCCAAAATAGTCGCAAAATGCGGCTAAATTGTCGCACTCTGGAGCCCTGTACTAACTTGAGTGTCTCAGCCTGTATTGAAGTTTTTTTAATGTTTAGTAGCACTACATGCCCGTACTCCCAAAGAGTCAATCGTCTACTTTTATTTTACATGTATTTTGATGCTGCCTACCCTGACATAGACGTCACCGCACGTCACTGCTTGCTACTGCCTCTGAACTCCTCCAGGATAACATCCCGGAAGGCCTCCTTCAGTCGGACGGCTTCCCTGACCACAGGTGTCCACCATGATGTTCGAGCGTTACCGCCCCTTGAGGCACCTAAGACCTTGAGACCACAGCTCACCACCAGATCATGATCAGTTGCCCCTCTTTTCACCCGAGTGTCCAGAACATGCGGCCTCAGATCAGATGATACGATTACAAAATCGATCATCGACCTTCGGCCTAGGGTGCTCTGGTACCATGTACGCTTATGAGCATCCTTCAAACATGGTATTTGTTATAGACGGTCCATGACTAGCACAGAAGTATAATAACAAACACCCACCCAGGATTAGATCGGATCACCCTCACTTTGCATTCAATGGAAATCTCTCAGTAGAATAAAACAAAGGTGTTCTTATTGCCCTTACAATGTGTTGGAGCAGTTAATTGGTCTCTTCACAGTCTTCCCTCTCTGAAGGTGCTGCAGAAGTTCACTGGCCATGATCTGAGCAAATGGCGGATCACCTAGATATACAGCAGCATGTTCATTAATTGCATGGTTATTGCTCCTTCAGTGGTGTGTGTATATACTGTACAAAACTGTATCATGTGATGGAGGCATGTAGCTGTTTATATAATTGTGGCATTTTTATATATAATGACTAAAACGTCAAACTAAACTGATATTAATGGCTTTCAGAGTATAAGGTTGTAGTTTATTTGCTAGTGAGAATCTTCCTTAGGAGTCTCAGTGTGTTTACCCACCTAATGTCACCATTTCATAGAGCAGGATGCCGAAGGACCATCTGACAAAGCAAGTACATAACATTGGTCAGTAAAATGTTTCTAGACTAAAATATTGTTTTTGTGTGTATGTATGTATGTAACATGTATGTAAAGTATGAACACACAATATAACTGTCAATAAATGTCATTTTAGCACAACATTTTACATGTTTCTACAGGTTTCCGTGGAGTCATTCCATGAAAAACTAGGTTGCCTTCCGGGTCTGTAATGGCCATAGAAGGAAAAGAGGCAGAGAAACAGATGACTTATAAAAGTGCATGCTTTCTATGTAGAAGCTCCTCACAGTTTATGTTGCAATGCCCCTATAGTCATCTACCGTAGTATTCAGCAAAATAGGTTAGACTATACAAGCTGCAAGGAACTGTAGGCTGTCCTTACACATGATCCTGAGGCTGTGCGACCACTGCTCCCATGCCAATGTTGACATTGAACCCAATTCCACTATCAATCAACCCTATATAAATAAAGTTAATTATTTCATCATTGGTCCGGGACCTGCAGCACTCACTGGATCGGTTTGCATCGGGAGCGGTATTGCAATCGCTTTACTACACTGTTGTGACAAAACGAGAGCTGAGCCTGAAGGCAAAGCTTTCGATCTACTGGCCATTTTCTGTTCCTACCCTTACTTATGGTAATGACTGAAAGAACAAGATCGTGGGTACATGCAACCGAAATGGGTTTCCTCAGGAGGGTGGCGGGCGTCACTCTTAGAGATAGGGTGAGAAGCTCGGCTATCCAAGAGGAACTCAGAGTAGAGCCACTGCTCCTTCACGTTGAAAGGAACCAGTTGAGGTGGTTTGGGCATCTGTTAAGGATGACCCCTGGGCGCCTCCTTAAGGAGGTGTTCCAGGCACGTCCCACTGGAAGGAGGCCTCGGGGAAGGCCCAGGATGAGGTGGAGAGATTATATATCCACACTGGCCTGGGAACGCCTCGGGATCCCCCTGTCAGATCTGGCTAATGTGGCTCGGGAAAGGTAAGTTTGGGGTCCCCTGCTGGAGCTGCTGCCCCCTCAATCCGACCTTGGATAAGCGTTTGAGAATGGGTGCCTGGATTATTATATATATTCCGCCTCCCGTACCCTTTAGTCACTGAAAGCGGCTGATATCTGAGAACAGGTATAATATGGTGCTATTCCACATATTCTACGTGGTGTTTTCACCTAAGCATGCCAAATACATTGCATTGAGACTTCAAGGAACTATGTCAACATGTAGAAAGGGGGAATGTCCTCTTTAACACATATTAAAGTAAATGTAAACATTTGAAATGAAATGTGTTATATTGTAAGATACTCACATGTCACTGCTTTGAGTGACAGCTCTCCTAGCCAGTACCTCGGGAGCTTGCCACTTTCTCATTTCCATGACCTCCACTGTTCCCCCAGTGATCTGTGTTCCCCTGCGGTAGGCAGGGCCCAGTCCCCACAATTTGGCCGTCAGGTCTCCACCAACCAGCACGCTACGAGCAGCTACGTTACCATGGAAACACCTCTGGCTGTGCAGGTACTCCTGGAAAGGTGTTGAAAATGAATGCATGGATTGACTTTCTTACAATGACCGTCTGGAATTAACCTTATCAGCTGAAGCTGATTTAAGAGCTTGATCTGATTAGAAACTTCTTAACATAAAAAATACAGCTTAAGATATTTATTGAAGATAAAACCAATTGGAATTATATGTTAAAATAAAATAATTCATAATGTAGATTAGATGAGAGAAAGGTAGTGTTAGCATTGACCAACCAGAGCAGAGGCCACTTGTCCAGCCATGGTAAAGATCCTCTTCTCAGTCAGGTCACATGGAGATTCGGCACTGGAGTTGTCCTGACGATGGTGTGATAAAGGTTTGTTCATGTAATATATATATATAAACACATCAGGACTGCTGATGTGGCCAGGGCAATAAATTGCCATGTCCACACTGTGAGACGCCTAAGACAGCGCTACAGGAAGGACAGCTGATCATCCTCACAGTGGAAGACCACGTGTAACAACATCTGCACAGGATCGGTACATCCAGACATTATCCTCCAGCAGGACAATCCCACTTGCCATACTGCTCGAGTTTCTGCATGACAGCAACCGAAGAGCCCGAATCTCAATCCCATTGAGCACGTCTGGGACCTGTTGGATCGCAGGTGAGGGCTAGGGCCATTCCCCCCAGAAATGTCCAGGAACTTGCAAGTGCCTTGGTGGAAGAGTGGGGTAACATCTTACAGCAAGAACTGACTAATCTGGTCCAGTCCATTATGTTAGTCACATGTCTGTGAAACATATTTAGTTTAGGTGTTGACTCTTTTAGTTATCACTCTTAAGTTTTGCGGTATCGCTGTTTCAGGACTAGAGAAACCAGCTGCTGTCAGACCAATAGACTCTGAAACCTCCACAGACGAGCTTTGATCCACGGCTCACTCTGCCAGCTGACCGGCATAAACATTACTCTAACCCAGGTGAGAGCGAATCATAGTCTGAACAGACTACGTTTCAAAGCAAAGAAGAACCAACGGAGAGACATCGCTACAGCCATCTCCTCGTCACAGCAGGAAAGCTGCAATCTCTCCCCCCACCACCAGGTGGGAGAGCTAAGACCCATGGACACAGAAGGCTTGGAGTCCCATAACCCCCACCCCATAGCCGATCACCAACAGCCGTGGGAGGCCCCACTCCGCCTCGCTACAAAAACCTACAAAACCAACAGATGACTATGTCATTGTCACGAAGCCTCAGGATTAACTCCCCCACCGCTTATCATGTCACCGCCCGGACATCCAACCAGTGACAGCAGACCGACCGACCCATCCCCTCGACACCACGTCAGAAAAGGTGATGTCTTGTCTTATGCAAAGCTGGTGTCTAGTCTGATCTCTCCTCCCCTTTCAACTTTCTGCCTTGGGCCTTTGAAATATTAATTTATTAATAATCACAAAGGTAACTAAATCAACTTGTCTAAAGATAATAAAAAGTTAGTGGTGCCCCGAAATTATTCATAATAAATATTAATTATGTATAATTTTTCCAAATTTAATATATATAAATATATATATATATATATATATATATATA
>JAODUG010004975.1:0-10268 GCA_027564795.1 Aphredoderus sayanus
CCCAGACTAAACACCACCCACCCCACCTTAGCTTGGGAGCCGAGTCTTGTGACCTGGCAATGCAGATACAGAACAACGGGCTGGTCAGGTCCATGGAGCAGATGCTCTCTTCCTGCCTGGCCGAGAACTGGAAAGGCCAGATCACAGAGAGGAAATCACACACACACACACACACACACACTTTCTCTCACAGCCTCTGCAAACACCATGTGACACCCCTTGACACCCACTGCATTTCAGGGTCAGATGCTACAGATAGAAACACGAGTACTACTTTCCAGGATGTAAACCAAAACTGACAGGTGTACCATACTGAGCTGGGTGTAGCACATCAAACTACATGGAAGAATAGAAAAAATGTTTTATGTTTTATGGCAGCGTTGCCAAAATGAACGCCAATCCAATCCAGTAAAACAAATACTGGGAAACGAAATAAGCACTCAACATTACACAACTGGTAGCGTGTTGTTGTCTCTTTGTATCTGACACAACAAAGACCAGCAAACCTGCCACAGCACGTTTAACGAGGTAACATGTCACGTCATAATGTCATTCTGTCATAACTGAAGCTCGGCGTCAGTTTCGGTTTTTATGTCAAGTCAATTTTATTTGTATAACCCTTAATCACATTACAGTCTCAAAGGGCAAGCCAACAGTCCCAACTCCTCTCAACTTCACTTGCCTGCCTGAGCGCCGGCCCGGCAGCGGAGCCGCACTGCCCCGGCGGCCCATGTTCATCTCCGTGACCGGCGCCGTGCTCCTCCTCGGTGCCCTCCAGCCCGGGGCCGACGTCGGTGCTGTGTGCTGCGGGCCCGTCCGTCTCGGTGCCCTGGTGCACCAGCCACGCATCGAGCTGCGTGGGAAGGAACCGCGGCGAGCCCAGGCTCCGCACCTGGTCCAGCAGTCGGCGGCTGGCGAAGAAGGAGTCCAACTCAGGACATTTAGGGTGCACGCCGTAGCCGTGTAGCGTGTCCCTCGGGCCATGGAAGGGGGCCTGGGTGTACGCCGAGTTGGGACCCAGGCTGGTCTCCAGCAGAGGGGAGAAGTAGCCGCCCAAGTAGCTGTCCACATCCACGCGGACTCCGGCCAGGCTCAGCAGGATGGTCAGCTGAATGAGGCCTTCTGTGAAATACTTTTTCGCAATTTGCATCTTCTAAATTCTTGTTGCGAAGAGAAGTGTAAGTGTGACCGCACGGCCCCTCTTTATCCGACCCAACAAAGACCAGCCTCACAAAGAGCATGCGTCCTCCTGTCAGACAAAGGAGTTAGCTAACGTTAGCATCGGGGCCGGTGGTGTGCCGAAAGTGTTGGCCCTGCCGAAACAGTTTCCTTCCCGTTTCCACGTCTCTCCAACGAACACTAGGCTATATATTAATGGCTCTCACAGTAGTTGTGAGTCTGTTTTGTCAAATCTGAAAGGAACACCATTGTTGGTAAATAAATACTTGGCTATATAAAACCTGTAAAATAACTGTAGGTTACCAGACTACAGTACATAACGGGCACGTCATATCACCCAAAATAACGTTTACGTAAAGTTAACCTTGGACTGTTAAATGGAAACTGTGATGCACTAAATCGCAGTATACGAATTAATTAATAATATATCACTGTCAAAGCCGACAACTCTGAATCTGGTAAAATATCCATATTGCATTTGGCAAAGGAACCATTTCGGCACAGCACCTGCTAACAGTTTGTTAAACTTCCTGACAGAAGCGTGTCGCACACAGCGGCGCTATACTTTAGTGCAGTGGTACAGTTGTCTGTGAAAACACACGCTAATACTAGAGGTAACGCTACATCCACCCAAGTCATTTAACAAAGTGTAAATAAATATTGTTACCGTTATGGTGTCTGCCGGTGAGGAGGGACTTGGGTTAGAAATGCTCATAATTCATGTCACCAAGCCCGGAAGCGTTCACCGCAACGGCCTAGGATTGGCCAATAGAACGGCTATTATAATTTCCGTCCAATGACAGTATAGCAGAAGCCAGTTAACGTCTCTGCCCGGCACCCAGCCCTTGCATTTAACCCTCCTGTTGTTCTTAATTATATCGAATTATGCCACATATCATATCAAATCATATACCATCTGATTGTCATTGCTGTGTGTATTTATGTCTTCATTAATTATTTCAGTATTATTGTTTTTTTCATGCCTTTTAACCCTCCTGTTGTCCTCGGGTTTCAAACTCACACCTTGTTGTGCCAGCAGTGCACATCATATGTCTGTGTCAGCTGTAGAATTAGGTTTAGCGCCCTCCATCTGCCACAAAGAGGTAGTGATTTGGGTCAGTTTGACCCGAAAGACATCATGAAGGTACACGCGAATATTAAAAGCCCATTGTTTGATTTTAATGTATATTAAGAACACCACACACACAATGGACGACGTTGCTAGGTATTTTACTGGTTTAAACGTTTACTTGCTCTCTGCTGTGTCGGTGACTAGGCCAGGCTATTTGTCCCACTGACCTGCATTCTCAGGATAGGCTACTTAGTGCACTCTACTGGGAGAAACAAGAATTACAGGTTGAACTTTGGTTTTAACACAAATGTACTAGGTGTAATGCTGTTGATTGATTCTGTTCGTGAAATTTTATTTAAACTTCCATAAAGTATAGTATTGACTGATCAATTACATGTTAATTGTTATAGCAGTGATTGAGCCTTCTTAAAATTCCCATTACTGCCAACATATTTTTTATTTAGATTTTTTACTTAACACATCCAGTATGTAATTATTACACATATATATCCCCATTCGTTTATCGCAACATATACTGGTTTTTCTAAACGCATTTCGCATGTTGAGTTTCTTCAAGACAAATGTTATTACTTTCTATTGTATTACAATCTATTACATTTTATAATATTATATTTCAATCTGTATACAGAACTATGTTCTATTCTATAACATTTAATTGCATTACCATTTTACAACATGACATACATATACTGTATGGTCGCCTGATAGCTACATAACACGATTTGTCAGATCTACCACAGAGGCTGGTCACTGTAGACTGTACATTTGCGACCCCTGCTGGTGAAGAAATATATTTACAGTGTAATGGCTGTCAATTATTCGAAGCAGTATTTTGATAAATGTATGTTTGGATGTTGTAATGAGTACCGTAATGCTCGCATTGACAATGGCTGCAAGGATAGTCTGTTAAATTAAGGATTGCATACCGTTACATGGGCGTTCTCTATTAAACGTCCTAGGTAAATATTGAAGATATTCATGTGATGCCTTGTTCTTGGCTGCTTAATGACTACTACTAATAAAATATTGATTGTTTGATAAGTTCAATTATATTTCATTTGTATTGGCGCAGTATGATGAATGTAAGATACTGCTTTTGCCTGTCTGTGGCTGGTAGAAAAGCTGTTGTTATATTTAATGTCCAAATGTTTGCATTTATTAAAGAATACACATAATGTAAAAATGATTACTCGAAATGTTAAATGCCTATATATAGTTTTTCATAAAAAATAAAAATGTTATAGACACAGATAAGAGTTCAAAGTGCTGCTTTGCAATACCATAAAAGACTGGCAATGTAACATTTCTGTTAACTATTAAAATAAAAAGCAAGCAACATAAAACAATGACACAAATAAAACTTTTATTGCTTGAGCCTATTTCCAGAGCAATATGTGGATACACGTGTGGAAATAGCGAATTAAGGCTATAAAATAGTTTTGTGCACAAATCCACACAAGCCCAGGTGAGCTAACCCCGAGAGGAGAGTTCGGACCCCTGCAAGCTTTTCGGTCGGATCGACGCGGTGGGCTGTAGCCAGAGCTGTAGCCAGGCGCGGGCTCACCAAAATGTATCACGTTCAAACTGTGTAAATATCTACATCCATTGATCTGGAGCCAACGTGCAGTCACTTGATTAATCCACAAGTATTTTCACAACGATGTGAAACACATTTAAATCAACTTTGCGAAGTTCTGACAGATTTATTGAGGAGGAGCTCTTAAATCACTGCTTATGACCCAGAGGACGCACCGGATTGGTTGGACGTGTGATGACGAAAAAAGGACGGACTTTCAACTCAACGCACATGCGCAAAGGATAGCACGCCGCAAGGCATTATGGGTAACCAAAGGGCGATAGGAAGGGGGGCCGGCAGGGAGCTTGCGGACAGCAGATATATAGATAGGCGATGTCATGTTGCAGACGTATTATTAATATTATCATTCATCTGTATCCATCCATCTGTATTTAGTAAAGCAGTTTGACTTCATGCTGGTATTCCTATACAAACATACTTATCTTTAATCCAATTCAGATCTGTTGTAGCCTTTAGTTTCTTATTTTGGCGTAAAATTAATCTGTCAACAAAAGCATTTTCTTTTCATGAGTCAGCTCATGCCATTGCTGTTACTATTATATTATATTATATTATATTATATTATTTAGGATACAATTGTAACCTACTTATATGTAGGTTATTTTGTTTAGTCCAACCTCCCCAGAGTAAACACTGAATTTATATGAACAAGTTAGTAAATATTAAATACTTTATATCATATAATATTTATATCTTGTAAAATAATTAATCTAATAATAAGCAATATTTAGGCTAATAAAAACAAGAACGATTTATATATATATATATAGTATTTCTGTGTATAATAATAATAATATACAATAATAATAGTAATAATAGTAATAATAGTAATAATAATAATAATAATAATAATAATAATACCAACAGCAATAATAATAATAATAATAATAATAATAATAATAATAATAAAAGGAAGGAAAAATAATGTGTTAATTAAAATATGCTCAGTATATTACCATATTTCCATCACGTCAAAATAATAATAATTACATTATTAAATCATTTTTTACATACATTCAAATTACATACAAAATTAAAATATATGAAAATCTAATTTCTGTAATACTTTGCTTTCCATTCCTAATATAAAAAGCAATTGCAGTAATCTATAATAAATCCTTTTTAATTCTCCATAAATAATAGGACTATAAGATATACAAACTACAGGCTTAAACAATTTTTGTATTACAATAATTAATTAATTATAACCATACAATTATTCTATGCTATTTATGCTATATGTAGAATAATTTTGGGGGGCTATCTAAAATGGTCCAGTGTCATTTGGTAGTTTAATAGCCGCTTCGCTGGTCTAGATTTAAAAATCTAGTTCCCGTTCACACCGTGCACAGCGCGGAGCTCCGACCTCCACAGCTCCAAACACACAACTGAAGCTACTCCGCTTGGAGGATTGCGGGCCCCGCTTGATTGACAGCCACGTTGGACCAATCGTAGGGCCGAGAGACCACGCCGCTTTTATTATTGGTTACACTACAACACAACGTTCGCCCAATCACGGACAAGAACATTAGCATCGTGAGGAGCCAACGGCTCTGGCAGACTCCGTGGCGCCCCGCAGTGGAGGCATATGGAATCCATTTTGAATGCGGCTCGCCTCTGCAAATTGAGTTATAACAGTGAAATATGCCCTTAACTTTTTCGTCCTTTTTATTTTGTTCCTTTTCAATACATGTCTTTGTTTTATGTTGATGGACTGAACAGACCCTCTCAAAATGTTGTCTCCCGCTGGTTGGCAGGAAATTGATTAGACATATTGTAACCCATAGGCTATTTGTTTCAGATGCTGGTGCCAGTTTGCTGCCATTAGTGCGGTACACAGTAATTTTATTATCGACACACTATTGTCGTTATTACCATAAGGAATTTGAAACTAAGAGTTTAGTTTAATGCCTACTTCCATTCAATAAATTGTATCGCTGTCATGTGCTAATGCTGTGTAATGCGGTTTTGACAACTTGGGGGCGCTGCTGACCACGTATGATTTGATTTCTTACCTAGAAAATATTGTCTTGTCACAACTGAAATCTGCTCTGACCGTCTGACATTGTTGTACCATAAAACGTTACAGACCAACTGAGAATAGGCTATAAAATATTATTTAAAATTAGGTTCAATTTTAATCTGAGCATAATATGAAGAAACACATAATAAGAAGAAGAAACACATATTAATACACATTATGTGTAAATAGCCTGGAAACAATAGGCTTATATAGCTTTTCTTATTTTATTTTTAGTTGAACAGAATGGTTAATAAACGTAAATGTTTTATTTGACTGTTACCATCATACTCCATGACACATGGCTGACTTTCTTATTTAAGTTCAATGTTTACCGTTCAATGATATCTTAAAACTGAGTGTGTACATGTATTCTTGCTGACTGCATGTCTGACAAAAACCAACCTCACTATATAGGCTACATACTGTATTGTTGTTATAAGATGCAAGCTTAAAATGTATTACAAGAAGCTTCCCGAGAATGCAACTAGAGGTTTTTATGCTGGTATGCAGAGATTTGAATTAAACTCCAAACAAAATTTATTTTATTTACTTAGCATGTGTACCTTAATTAATGTATTTTTAAAAAAAAGAAGAAAAAAAAAGAAAATACATGTAAAAGCTTATTTAATTTAGCTTGGTTCATTTGCACTTTTTATATGTCATAACAACTTTACCTAATTACTTGTTGTATCAGCTTACTATTATAAACCTCCTTACAGTTTAACTTAACATTTCTTGCATATTGATAAAAACAACATTTTGTGCTTGTGTTTTTGTAAATTTGATACAACTACTATTTGATATGAATAACATATTTAAAGATAATATTTTGAGTAGAAATGAATGCAGCTATTCAGATAATTTAAAATACAACAGTTTATTTGTGGTGCTTTGTGGAAGCATTCATAACAAATTAAACTTACATGTATTGTGTATAACTTGAATACAGACAGCAAAATGAAAACAGTTTTTACGTTTGTTTTTTCATCTTCACAAAATAATATTATAAATACAAAATAAATAATGCATTATCATTTAATATTAAATGGTAATCTATGTAAATATTTCTCTAAAATGTTTACAAATAATAATACAAAATTATAATATGAATATAATTAAACCTCCGGTGAGGGTGAATTTAATTTAGTAATTCTGAAGAGTATTGAAACGCTTTCATTTGTACAAATACTAGTTAATTATGAATAGCACTTTAATAACATCATTATATTATCTCCTCACTTGCCTGCTTGTCTGCTTGTCTGTCTGTCTGTCATCTCTCTGCCTGTCTGTTTCTCTACCTGACTGCCTGCCTGTCTGCTTGCCTGACATGCCTGCCTGTCTGCCTGCCTGCCTGCCTGCCTGCCTGTCTACCTGCCTGCCTGCCTGCCTGCCTGTCTGTCTGCCTGTCTGTCTGCCTGTCTGTCTGCCTGTCTGTCTGCCAGGATTGAGGCTGGGCGTTGACAGGACATTTCTGTGTGCAGGCAGCAGTTGTGGATTCAATGTGGGTCTGAGATGAGGGCCCCTGAGATGGGGCCCCTGAGATGGGGCCCCTGATAAGGCTGGGCTGGCATGCGGACACTGAGATTGGCAGCGCTCTGCTGGAAAAGAAAAGAAAATGTCTCTGCATAAAACAACAACAGATCTCAGAGGAAACCAGCCTCTTCTCTCAGCAGTATATCACAGATACAGGCATGCACATGGTCACATACAGATATTCATGCAGAATGACAAAGATATACAGAAGTATTAGTAACACATACATATAAGTATACATATACGTATAAGTACATATAAGTACACACATACACATACACAGACACACAATACAGCATAACTATCAGCACAATGTAACACAGTGCAATACAATGCACAACTAACAACACATATGAATATGAAAGCTGTTTTCTGTCACAGTACACACAATACCAGAAGCATCCCATCCTTAGATTATAATGAACTAATCACAACATGTTTAGCTGAAACAAGAAGACATGTCTGTGTGTGTGTGTGTGTGTCTACTCCACTAATGGACCCTCTCAGTCTCCTCCTCTCTCCCATATCATATCCATGTACTCCCTGGGGGGCTGATTAAAAGGCTCTCTTGCCAGGGAGAGAGGGGTGGGGGAGTGGTCCTTATTACCCCTGATGTCTGGGCAGAGGAGATGCTCTTCCTGCAAATCAATAGAGACCTTCCTCTCTCCTTCCCTTCCCCTCTTTCTGTCTCTCTCCCTCTCTCCCCCTTCCCCTCTCTCTCTCTCCTTCCCTTCCCCTCTCTCTTTCTGTCTCTCTCTGTCTCTCTCTCTCCCCCTTCCCCTCTCTCTCTCTCTCTGTCCCTCTCTCTCTCTCTCCCTTCCCCTCTCTCTGTCTCTCTTTGTCTCCTCTGCCATTAGGTAATGTGTCTGGTATTGACACAGTGTTGGGACACACACACACACACACACACACACACACACACACACACACACACACACACACAAAGACATCAGGTGGATGGGCTGGTCAACAGCTGGTTGGCTGCCTGGCTTCCGTCCCTCAGCGCTACACACGCGCTGTGCGTCTACAGGACTATCAGGAAGTGCGGTACGAGATTTTCATTGGATGCTAGCATTGTCACTCAAGATTCTACACGTAATTTCGGCAGACAGTTTAACAGATTAACTAGACCTGCAAGGAGCCAAACGCCTGTTGTTTATTTGGTCATTGAGTTATGTAGTGTCGTCATACATGTCAATCAAAATGCGTATTTCTGTATAATAAAACAAATCTCTTTCCCCCCTTCTTCACACTTCCACAGTTGGGATTTTATTGTAATTAAGAATTTGTTGTTAATAACAACAAATTAGCATCAGTGGTTCATTAGCGATGAGCAGGCAGCCCGAACCCCCGTTCGCCTGCAGTGGTCTCTACCACACAGCCAGTGTTGTCAGCTGGAAGAGACCATCACTGGCAGGGTCGGGGGTGCCGGGGGCAGAGGATCCAGGGGTGACACTTCTGAGAGAGGCTGACCTCTGACCTCTGACCTCTGTGACCCCCCCCCCCTTCCCTTCCCTTCCCTTCCATCCAGGGGTCATCGTAGGGAGGCGCTGCAGGAGAGAGCCTGTAATTGATGGGGGAGGGGGGAAACCAGAGCCGGTCCGGGTCAAATGTTCTCCTGTAACTGTTCCCACCTTAATGTAACGTCTGCGATCCTTAAAGGTGCAGTCAGCGATTGTAAGCTAATACACGTTTTGTAAATGTACGGTCTGCTAGCTTCCTGTTGTGTGTGCGCGCTGACAAAGATAATCTGGTGTTGCTACACAGCCACCTGGCTCTGCACATGGAGACACACACAGAGTGGTGCAGACCGCACCACACCAGCACTATCCCAGCCTTGGCAATGTGTGTGTGTGTGTGTGCTGGGGAACACCCTAAGGCAGTGGAGGGAGATGTAGTTCAAATATCAACAGGCTTTCTCCAGGATGACTATATACTTAACGCTGAGGTTTCTGAAGGCCTTGTTATAAACTAACCATTTTTTATACATGCTTAGGAAAATGCATGGGTAAAATCTTTGATTAAATGTAAATATAGTATTGTGGTTATGTTTGCTGTACTAGTATAACTGGCCAGTGAGGTAAGAACCATGTGCTTCCAAATATAAACTAAATATATGAATCGATCAGACTTGAAACTCTGCAGATGAGAAGAGTAGACTTCATTTAATAATATTAAAATTTACAACCGTCTAGCTTTGCCTGTAAACAATTTCAGCTAAGAGCATTTAGAATTGCATCTGAATCATCTTCTCTAATGAATATGGATGCATGTTTGGTGTGGACATATCATTAACTATCATTTAGAAATAAACTATGCATAGTATAAATTGCTAAACTAAATCTAGATAATACAAACGTAATGTATTACCTATGGATTACATTTACATTACTTTAAAATAAAACACATAACTTCAGATTTCTAATATTTAAAAATGTAATTTTCAAAAAAGTACTTTCAATAGGTTTACATAGTATTTATTTTCCTTTACTTATAGTCCGTAACTTTCTGTTTTGTTAATAACTGCCTGTCCTCAGTAATCAGGTGTAAGTCCTGCCGGTTCCATTGTCTCTCCGCTGCAGGAGAACACTCCCCTCCGAGGAGCCCGTTGAGGAGGGGAGCCTTCGCTCGCTCTGGGCAGAATGGCACAGCCGTGCTTTTACTCCTTTCAGCCAGGGGTCAAAGGTCAGGCTGAATTGGAGAGGAGTGGAGGCGGCCAATGGCTGACAGATGTTTACAGAGGCCTCTGTGATCTTGAGATTGTAGTGTGTGTGTGTGTGTGTGTGTGTGTGTGTGTGTAGCCTGATTACACACCAGCCAGGCTTTAAAAGCACACATGCACA